>JAQFYU010000060.1:0-40723 GCA_034694905.1 Ceratophysella granulata | reverse complement strand
GTTTTTATAAACTTACACATTAATTTTCATTCGGCGTCATAAAAATCACAAATTTTGCTTTAATATTTAATTTACCAGTATGGTATAAGCACATCTCGATGATATATTTACATAAATCCGTGTGATTTGGGTTGTAAAATTGTAACAACTGTCGAAAAAATAGATTCATATTATTGTTTTAACTACTTAGAATGTTTAAAGTTAATAAAAATGAAATTTTAAATTGCCGTCAATTGTAAACATTTTCTAACGCTACTTGCAACGCAGATTGTCTGCGTATGTTACTTTTTTAAAATAATTCGCTTTCTAGGATAGATACTGTGGTGTGACTCCATAATAGTATAATAGTGAAGGTCGTTATATTTAAACTACCTGTTAATTTAGTTGTACACTTATTTTTATATTATAGGCTCTTCCATCCATTCTTATTCGGCGTTGAGATAAACAATTTAATATGAATTAGTATGCTTAGCAGATCTGATTGTTTATTTTAAATAAATCGATGCGATCTGAGCGGACATCAACAAATGTCGATTAAATAAACGCAAATTATTTTCTAACAAGAATAAATTAAACTATTTATGAATATTCATTACATTCAAGTGTAAACATTATCAAAACTCCGCCTGGAACCTGCAACGCACATCAGGATCAACATTGCATTTGATGCATGGATCAATGAGTCAGTCAACTGCTACTACGCCACAACAGGAGCTCCAGCATAAAATAACATCATTTTGCATGATTCCCTTCAGCCTGCAGAGAAGATAGCCTCCTACATCATTACGACTCAGAGCACAACACCATAAAAGTCATGAATCAGCTCTTGACAAAAGAAAACTCGTTATTTCCCAATCCCGCCAGAGTTTATGACTCTTCGTATTTATATTTTCCCAATTGGCCAGAACACCCGGATATGGGAAACCAATGCAGAAAATCCATTAAATGCAATTTTCAGAAAGGTTCATTCACTCGGCCCTACTCATCAATAAACGTCTCTCAACTCAACATTTCCTGCAGTGAGAAAAGAATTGGGAATATACGGAAAACCAACACGCACTTTTGGGCTTTGGGCTTCTGCGTTCCTTCTGGACTTCAGCAAGAGAAAGCACCTTCATAGGACGGAACATCATCAATCATGCATGAAGGTGCAGTGTATGGCATGGCATGACACATGCTTTCCCTGGCCTGGCCACACTGCTCTGCATGTGTCCCGTGGTTGAGGCACGAGGAGCATGGCAAACATTTCTCCTGATTTTTATTATATCTTCACATCTTCAAATTCACAAATATAGGGCATAGGATTTGTAATCCCATTTTTGAGCTCATTCTGTTTTGGTTGGCTACTTTTGTGAAAAATATTTATATGCCTCGAAAACTCAAAAAATAAATTGAATTAAAAAATTGGTTGAATACAGGATTAGGGAACACGCGGTAACCGCACATGGAGAAAGCTAGATGGTAACCACTGACTCGTCCATGGTAACCACCCGTTACTTCAGGTTAAGTTAGGTATTCCGAAACGCGCGCAAGTGGTTACCATGGGTGGTTACCATGTGCGGTTACCGCGTGTTCCCTAATCCTGTATTCGACCAAAAAAATTAAAAAACTTCGTTTTAGGCACGTAGTGTCTACTGTAAGTTTAGAATTGTGTTTTTCGGTACTACTGTTTGTTTAATGCAGAATTTAGGCTGCCGGTTTACAGCCTTAGAATTGAGCTCTGAATTTAAGAAGAATTTACAATATATTTATGTTCGGCGTTGACTAAGGGAAATATTTGGATAAACCCGCCGAATTAAAAATCCAATTCCAAATATCTTCAGCGCTATTCAATATTTACATAAATTCAGGGACAGGGAACACGCACAAGTGAAAGAGGGAAACAGGGAACACCTGCAACTTTAGGTTAAGTTAAGGGTTTGTCGAGACGTGCGCAAGTGGCTACCATGCAGTTTTCTCCATGTGTGGCTACCGCATATTTCCTGCTCCTGAATTGGACTCAATATTTAATTTAAGTTGGTTAACAGTTAATAGATTTCATTACCAATCTTCTACCCCATTCACAGGCTTTTCAAATTAATTAAAATTTAGTATTTATTTTTATTCGGCGTCGACAAAGTGAAATATTTGGGAAATCCATGAGTATCTGTCGAATCGTATTCAGCTGCGCTTGTGCAAATTCTAATTTTATAATTTTATATTAAAGCTGATGAACTACTTTTTTTGTTTTTGATCATATTATTTTTAAAGCTTAGCAGTGCCGAGTATCACGAAATTCCCACAATTCGAGAACTCTCGTTCCTGAAAATGAACTATTCATATATAATTTAATAATTCACATTTTTTAATCTGAATCCATTTTTTGAGAAGTTAGTGTTTGTGAAGTAAGTGTCGATGACGAAGAGTTGAAACTGTTGTTTACATCTGACGTTTCAAATTATTAAATTTAGTTAAAATTTCCGTTTGACGTCGACAAAGTGAAATAATTTCTTTGGAAAGTTTCTCATGAAAATGAAAAGGCTACTGAGATAGCCCTCGTTTGGCAGACGCGTGTTGCGTGCTGCTGGGTCTGGGCTCTATGCCTGATGCACACAAGGCCCAAACTAAGTTTTCTTCGATCCCACTTTCACTCCGTGTAGATATTCGTGTGCCAATCCTGTCATTATCCTCTCGAGTATAAATTATAATACTTTCTTTCACCAAACTCTTTTGTAGCACGGACTCACACTATTGTGCATACAAGAGCCTTGTTATCCTATGTCGACGGGGTCATTGGAATTTACACTAACAAAAGCATGACCGCTGGATGAGTTCAATTCAGTAGTCTGTTTCGCTTTCATAATACGAGGGCTTTACTACGAAGGACAAACTTAATTTTAATTTCCAACATGGCATTATTACATGCAGACAAATTGGATTCAAATTTAGATTGCACTTGAATTTTTTTGAATTAGGAGGATTAATTTACTCCTTGGCTTGTACAACGCATTATCTTCCAATTAGCAGCACGCGCTAATGCATTAAAGTAGTGCTCCTTGTTGCGTCTTTACGCAAAGATGCCGCCAGTTTCTAAGTGGTCACTTTGAAATGCGTTAACCTTGAATATTCAATTTATGAGTTGAGTTAAGACGTAGTTTCAAAAACAATGGGTTGGTGGTAGGCTGGTTTGCAACACACCTTTAAAGCCCGGTGTACCTGATTCTAATTTAAAATCACAACTTATTTGTTTAAAAAAATGTTAACCTGATATTACAGGACTGTATAAACAACCTGACTTTAAATTAAAAATGCAAAGGAATAAAAATAACATTATTTAAATCAGAAACGCAATATTTTCATTTTAAAATAGGATATTTTCCAATCATAGTCCAAGAAGCGCGTTCAACTGTTGCATAAAAATTGGCTGGTGCGGGTAGACTGTAATTATTAACGACTATTGCTCTTGCTGTAAAAATACGTGCAAATAAAAATACAAGGGAAATTGTGTAAATGGGAAGTACTGCAGGGAGTCTAATTAGTTTCTGTAGCGTGGGGTATTCAGTAGACTCAAATTAGTGAAACAACATGCAGCACGCTTATTGTGTACAGAGTGAACCGTAGACTTTCTTTTGAAACGAGTCCTGAAAAAAAATCAGTAAAAATATTCCTAGCAAACGGAAAATTATGAAAATGTATTTTGAATTTCTATGATTTTTTGCCATTTTTTCAAGAAAAAATACAAAAATTCGTATTTCGTTTGTATGAACCGACTAATTTCCTGAATCTCGTAAAACGAAATAAATTGTGATTGTGGGATGCTTTTGCATTGAGAATGGAATTTTCCGTTGCTAAGACGAATCGTCCATGTCAACGCAATGTTAACTTTTCAAATCCACAAATCCTTCTACCGTTTCTGAGAAGGGTTCTTTGAAAGGAAAGACTAAATCATTGACTCACCCTGTACATCCATCACTTCTGTTCCCAATTCGAAGTCTGGTTCCCTGCCTGCATGCAATCCCGTTTCCAGCCTATTTTGTTACGGGAGCTGGGAAACCTGACCTGGATCCATGTTTTCCCACACGGACATGTTTCCGCTTTCTTGTTCCATACAGGGAATCCGAGTTGCCTGCTCTCAATTACCTTTCTACCCTTTGTTTTCCATTCCAGCCTATTTCCCCTTATTTACACTAGTTAACGGGAATGATCTCCTGTGTCCGGGCTTCCTTCAGGTCCGAACCGGGTTCCACGCAGATTTCACACCAGACGCTTTCGATTCCATTATAGCTGACCTTTTCTAGCAAAACTCCAGTTTCTGTTAAAGCATTTTATGGCCGGCTGGTCGATTTTGTCGACATTCATTTTACGCTAAACTGTTTTTTCCAATTTAAAATCTTTTATTAGTAGTTTGTCAATAATTTTATCAGCTACACGTTCGAGCCAAAATTTAAGGTCTTGTAAATCCAGATTTTGGCAACTTTAATCCGATAATTACATAACCTTGCGAGAAATCAAGCTGCAGATTGCATAGCAACGATAATCTATCAAAAAAAAGAATGCATTTGAGTCCATGGACTAATTCGGGGAATTGACGGCTGAAGATTCCGTATTCAATTTCCCCGTGACATCAAAACCTGAGAAAGGGAAGTGACCCTGCCACTCTGCGGAGGAAACGTGCGTTCAGAAACAAGGAAATCATTACGTAGCCTGAGCCATCACGAAGGAATTGGAATACGTGAATGTTGATAACGTAAATGCAAATATACTGTTTTTGGCAAACACGGTACGACTTTGGATATTTTTATTCATTACGATCGTGCTTCCTGGGCTATCCAACCATTATGTTATACAATTTATGAATTTTGAATGATTCTTGCAGAAAACGTACGCCTGATGTCGAATTTTAGAAGGATGCATTTTACCATAACTAACGGTAGTCGTATACGCCTCAAGAAAGATGGGAACAAACTGAACTTAATGACCAACTGAGAAATGTCACATATGTATGTATCTGCTGTATTTGTCTGAAATCGGACATCCATGTGTCAACACAAGTACTTTGACACTGCGTGAATTGGCTATAAGCTCTGTTCTTGCAAGAGACGAGCCACACCAAACACCAATGTTACCGAATAATATTTGAAAATAAATATGTTATATTTTACACGCACATGAGATTTTGCTGCTGAGCTGAAGGCTGAGCCATGTATGCATAATTTGTATTTACATATATCTCATTGCAAAATATAAACATTCGCACTGTCCAAACAGGAGTGTCAGCTATATTTTTTTTAGTTGTCAAATATAAACATCATCTAGAGCTTTTACCTTTCGACCCGTAATTATAATGAGTGCATTTTGCTTATGTAACCTTCTTCATGTATTTTCATTCGGCGTTGAGAAAAGTAAAAAAAATGTATACATTACCTATTTAAATATATATTTCGTGAATCGAGGTTTTACTTGTCCTATTCGGTTTTATTCAGTTTTATTCCAATTTTTACCACTTTTTGGTTTTAACCAAGGAAAACAATTCAAAGTCGTAACCAAAGCTCACAGCAGATATATCTATGTATTATGATGAACACATATTGTTTAAATAAACTTCTACAAATATTTTTATCTGGCGTCGAGAAAAGCAAAAAAAAAAAAGTTTTTCGAAAGTAAGCTTTTATCCTTTCTTTTTCATTTATGCTAACTGCAGTGCGTCTGCTAATAGTACTGTTTTTAAGTTTACGTCGTTGCAATTTGGATTTGAACTATTAGAATACTCAGAGATGTGATGTGAACACTAAACTTAAATGAAGCCGGAACCAAAGGAAAAATATAATGAATTTCCCGCCCATCACATTTCACATTTAAAAAACTATTGTGGTGATTAATAAATATAATTATATCACGAATGAACTGATCGGCTTGATTTTGATATGAGATGAGACTGAAATGGCAAAAGGCTAAGGCATTATTCGAATTTTGCCGCATGCTTCAAGGTTTTTCTTGTTTTTATTCGATTTTCTTCAGTTTTATTCAATTTTTACCACTTTTTGGTTTTAACCAAGGAAATCTATGCAAAGTTATAACCTAAACTCACCGCAGATATATCTATCAATGGATGAACACATTATTGTTTAAATAAACTTCTACGAATATTTATATCTGGCGTCGAGAAAAGCAGTATAACCTATTTTTAAAATATTCAATTCAATAGGCTTTTTAATTCACCATTTTTAATTCTTTTTATTTTATTGCAGATATTTAGCCACTTCAAACTGATATTCAAGGTTAGTTCCGTAGCTAGTTCCCTGTATTTACATAAATTTAGTTTTGGCCATAGAATTCCACCGGAAATGTCTACAATTAAGAAAAATTTATTAATTATGATTTGATTAACTCTGGGCGAGTGCTTAGATTGGTTGAAGCGGTTTTAGACTAAAGAGTAGGAATGGTTTTTGGAGATCTTACTCGGTGCTGATAAACACAAATTGGTTAATTAACCTAAATAACCTTCTCTGTGTATTTTTATTCATTGAGATAAGCAACGCGTTTTTTAGAAATCTATTAAAAATTTATTTCATCATTGTTTTAAATATTTAGTCTGTAGTTTTTCTTCATTTATTTTCAAAGCATTAAAATTAAAACTAAATTAACCAACTCTGAGCCCTGATATGCAGATGTTGTTTCACAATGAATAAGATGTACTGCTCATTTCTACCTGTAATTGTAGTACGAGTAACACTGATTGTTTAAATAAACTTCTACATATAGTTTCATTCGGCGTCGAGAATAGCAACATATTCTTTATGATTTTACCTTTTTCATTTCTTCAACATCAAATTCCAGTTAGTCAGTTCATACAGATTTGAAGATAAGGTCTACATTTATTTGAAGACATTTGTTTCAAGGCATAAATTGAATAAAATAAAGCCGAATTTCACTTTGTAACTCCCAGTTAGTGATTAAGCTTATTTATTTACTTACATTAATTTTTGTGCATTAGCTCCGATTCACTTAAAAATGCCTACAACAATGTAGAATAAATTAAATGGATGACAAACGGTGACCGTTTATGAATACACCAGTATTTAGGCTTAACATGAAATGATCTGATCTCGAAATCTGTTGTGATGAATACACATTATTTAAATGAACTTTAACTTATATTTTCGTTCGGCGTTGAGATAAGCAACATATTGTCTGTCAAAGGTTTTCAATATGCTTTTAGCAACAAAAGCAACATCATATTTTTATAGGCAGTTTTGGTTCTTGTCAAGAGTTTTCTTGTTACGGTTTTTCTGTTGTGACTTTTGTTTTGGCCTGCTCCAAATTATTGATTTAAAGATGATTTTTAAATATTTGCACACAGTTATTTAAATACATTTTCTTAATCGATTTTTGATATTTGCTGCAATTCACTTGGAAATGCCTTCAATTATCTAGTTTATCCTATTAATTTTTCTGATTTGCCGTTACGTTCTGAATATACAAAATATTAAACGCTAACAGCAGGCCGAGGCCGGAAATGCTTTCTACTACCTTAAATTAATTAGTTCAAATTGAAACGCGTACATAAGTCATAAAATGGACACTTAATTGATACAATTCCGTAATTGCCCTTGTCAGATGACCTTTATTAAACTGAAGTTAATGGTATGACTATTTTCTATTTTAGTTACAGTATTTTATGTCCTGGAAGGGCGTTAAGCCTAGAACCTCTTTGAAGGATTTAGCGTGCAATTGTTGAAACATGCCCAGAGCCTTGTGCAAACAACGTCAATTGAAGTAACTGTATGTAAATACACTTAAGACTTGTCCAGGTATGCCAGGCGGAGGATATTCACTTCCCGAAGGAGCAGTTGGTGGTGGAATGTGTCGAGACTGCAAATAGAAACGGGAAGAAAGACTCCAAACATAACTGTCAGCCTACAAATTCCCTTTTCCGTATATTTTTTCCGTCTATTTTGGTCACAGGTCCCCACGCCAAATTCTAGATGGGAAATGTGCCGCACATGAACCTGAACCTGTTTCACATACATGCTGCCCAAAGTTCTTTAACACTTGCTACATTTCAAGATGATTCTAATTGTGACTTCTCAATGACGCTTCACTTCCAGCTTAGGGCTAATTGATCTATTTGGAGTGCATTAACAGGCAAGGGTATACTGGGAATTATACACAATTCAAATTTGATTTTAGTACATGACATTATGCATTTACTTCAATTTTATTTAAGAAAATCAAAATTTCAAAAACACAGTGATATTTTTCATCCATACAAAAAGACAGAAAAGCATATGATACCTATTTGGATGTAAAAAAGTGTGATTTTTTCTTCAACCCGATTCCAATACAAAATAAATTTATCAAAATTACTTAATAACTGTAATATTTATTTCTTCACAACTCACTTTTACTGACTTTCGCATCTATTTTCATTTGGCGTGGAGAAATTCAAAATCGTTTTCAATTACAGAAAAATGGATATACACCTTTCTCATTATATATTTTGTAGATGGTAATAAAAAAAAGAATCGTCTTTTTGATACTTTCAAAAATATTTAAGAAATTAGGATCTTTAGATATAAAAATTGACCCTGATCTGTTCCAACCCTGATTCCAAACCAAAAGCTTCACATACAAAACTGGAATATTATTTTTACACGTCAAATTTTTAATAACTTTGAAATACTCGCATGTTATCATTCGATGTCAACAAATACAACATTTAGTTTTTTATCTTAGAGCAAAATCCTTTGCATCTTTCTCATTGAAGTATTTTAAATGCAGTTAGTGCTTTCAAGTCAACAGCAGCCGATTTGAAATGTACAAGAAATAAATGATACCTGTAATTGTGTACACATGTTTAATATATAAAATCTCACGCATTTTTTTATATGGCGGTGAAATTTGGGGTATATTTTACACTTGAAGTTTAAGGAAAATGCTTTGCATTTTTCTAATTCATTTAGTTCAATCTTGCAAGTGTTTTAGATTTAGCATCAGCAGTGCTATTCCGGTTTTACCTGTAATTCTTTGAACTTTGAACACATTGTTTTTATATTTCACGAATATTTTCAATGGAATTTGCAGTTAAATTCTGAATAATGCTTCAAAATCAAGGCAAAATGATTTGTATGTATTTTATTTGTAATTTAATTTTGAGGATTCGGTGACATCATATATTTAGAATCTATTTTTTTTTGGAAGTAGCAGTCAAATTCTACTTGTAATTTCATGGACAGATTAATTTATAGCAACCTTCAAATACATTTTCGCTTGTTCACGAGAATTATTTAAATATCTGCGTCACGGCTGTCATATTCGTTTATGTATTTTAACAGGAGTTACTGATTAAGATATACGACGTAGTGCATTGTCAAATTCACGTAATACACATAATGGTATACACAGTTGGCTAATTGTTTATTCAAAATGTTTATAAAAGCGAATAATTTTAGGTCGGAAATAGAATGCTACAAAATGCTTTGTATCAATATCATCCATTATTTAAGCTGCTTAGGACCTAACAGTAATTGAGATCACCTGAAATTTGGAATGTAATTTTAAGAACGCATTAGGTTTATATAAAATGTTGCATATTCGAATTCCGAGTCAAGAAAAAGATATATTCATTAATTACTTTTAATTGTAGTTGATCAGTAAATGGCAAAGTTTTTTAAAAGTTATTCTACCTTATTTTTGGAATTTCCTGAAATTTGTGTGTTAAAATTGAGAAATTAAAGATTAAGCATTTATCGTCTATTGCAACTTGAAACTGATCTAAAATCAGTATGATGAATACACCTGTGCTACTTTGAACACATTTGGCTTGAATAATCTTTTAAATATTTTTTCATTCGGCGTAAGCAAAAGCATCATCTTTTTTTAAGTTTACAAGGCTTTTCACATTTTTCCTTCACTAATTTTAATTACACTTAGTCTGTTTACACAGTTTTTAAAGATTTGATCAGCAGTATTATGTTAGGTTTGGTATAGTATTTACTCACATCGATATTTTAGATTTACAGCAATTTTCAATAATTTCAAGTTAAACTAATTTAGCAATTGAAATTATTATTTATGAAATTATTTAGAAATTTAATTATTAATTAAGGAATTTAGTAATTTATATTTAGCAATTTAAATTAAACTGAAGACCATACCGGAACACTTATAATCAAAAAAAAATGGAACTAACTGTTTTGTCAAGCAAACATATATTTTATATAAACTTATATAATTATTAGTTTTCGGCGTCGAGAAAAGCAATATATTTGATTTCTAGAAATCGATGCCAAAAGGATTCACTTTCTTCATACATTCATTTTAATTGTGTCTAGCACTTTAGATTTAACAAATGTATATACAAAGTAGCGCACTACCCGTAGGTTGTAATTACAAATGTTGGTTATATAAAATTCTACATATATATTTCCATTTGAATTTGAGAAAGGAATTGATTTTCAAATCTATCAATGCCAACTGCCAACTGACCAAATTCCTCTATTTATTCATTTCAATTGTAATAAGTCAGCAAGTAATATTTATTTGAATAACCTCGTCTACTTAAATCGATTTTTGAAATTTTCTGTAATATTCGTAAGAATATTGAGAAATGAATTAGATGACTCTCACTAAGCAACACAACTAGTTAAGGTTTAGCAGCCCGTAAAATTTTGTTTCAACACCTGTAAAAGAATCTGGACATTTTGTTTATATATATTTTCAAATATAGTTTCATTCGGCGTCGAGAAAAGCGTGCAATCAGCTGTTTATTTGTTTTCAAGATTAGGTCTGTAGTCAGCTTTCAAATTCATTGCTGAGCGTTCAGAGTCTGACTCAGCAGCTGTTTAATTTCGACATTAAAATTCGGAATCATCTCAACTGAACTGTAATCATATTATCACATTTGCTTAATAAAGGTTTTCACAAATATTTTCAATCGGCGTTGAGAAATGCAGCATTTTTTAGAAATCAATAGAAAAGCTTTAAATCTTTTTCATTTGGCGTTAGTGGAAACTTCCTAATTCGGTTCTCAGAACATGTCGCCAATTCTCCTTATTATTTTAACCCCGAGTTGCTTCACCTTCCCTCCAATCCATGTGATCCGATCTGTACTAATCTGCGGAAGTCGGTCCAATAAACCGAGCCGGGTTTAATGACACGACTTTTTTTACACTAAAGTTCCGAATTACAATTACAAGTCGGAAATGAGCCGTTCATTCTCATTGTCTGGTTTCTAATATTATTACAAGATCCCAAACCTCCTGTTCCTTGTGCCATATGTACTCGAAGAAGAAGACGCCAGAAACAGTGAAACGTGTAAAACCTGTGAAAGGCGCGTAAAGGATTTTGGCACCGAGTTTCTGCCAGTGCCAGACAAGTGTTTCACTATTGTCTCTGGCCTGGCCTGTTGCTCTTTTTTTTTTTGCAAAACTCAAGGGATATGCCGGCATGTTATTAACTTGCTTGCTTACTCACAAGTTCGTCAACCTTCTCGTGTTATCGTACAAGGAACATTCAATGTTTCTCTCAGAACAAGTCGTAATTAATTATTAATGACTTTTGGATGCAGAAGCTTGGGAAAAAGTACAACGGGAATTGGGAAAACAAGTTTTGCATGCACTTCTGTTTTGCATAAGGCCAAGAAGAAGATTTTAATGGAAGAGACGAGTAAATTAAGAAGTCGGGCATTTTAATTAGAAAAAATGTAGATTAAATTGGATCCTAAAAATGTCACATTTGGAGAGGCTGAAAACGAAGATCCGTTTTCAAATTTGGATGAAGCGAAATGTATACGGAAATAGGATGCGACTCTCCTGGCCACAAATAGGAAATGCAAATATCGAATAGATTACATCTGGCTTCCCACAACGCATTTCTATTAGACGACTCCGTTTGTACGGAACAGGGAAATGGAACACGTATTCCTCAGCCCACCAGTGCGTTGCGGCAACGTTATTAATGTCAAAATTGGCCATGGAAGTCAAGCCGAAGAATCTTCAACCAGAATGGAGTCTCATGGGAATTACATGTGTTCCTATTTCTCCTAAATCGAGTAAATGGAATCTCTGATCTGGAATATTGGAATGAGGTCTCCTGATTCGATTTGTCTATTATCGCTCAGTAAACAATCCCAAAAGTGTGTCATGAATATTTTATGAGCTTCTTATCGGCTTGGGCATGTTGCGGAAAAAGGACGACCACACTGGTCCAACCAAATGTCACTCAACCCTGATGTCGACTTGCACTAATATTGGATGGTAAACAAGAGCTTAATGGATCTATTTGCCTACAACGCTATTAAATCACTCTGTAAGCTCATAATAGCACGTTTCATATTCTATGTTGCGCATCTCATGTTTGCCTCAAATACATAAACAATTGGTCATAAAATGTATTTTTAATATATTTCATGTAAAAAATGGAAATGCATGGGTTTTGAATATGGAGATCCAGCACAACAACCCATTAAATATTGCTTAAGCAGTCGTATTGTTTTCCTTCAATGTGGATACAGCAAACATCTGCGTCGATGATGCATACCAGATTTTGCTCATCATTGGCTAATTTTAACATGTTTAAATTTACTAGAGAGTGAATATGCTGCTGAAAAACATATTTCCCAGGTTGGAAAAGCATGAATTTGCTTAACGGAGCGTAGTGCTCATTTATAGCTTACTTATACATTTTCCACTGCACCAAATCTATTAAGTCAGATTTTATTGTGCAATTAAAATGATTTTACTTTAAAAATTCATTCGGCGTCGAAGCCATTCATAAATTAATTTGTCTCTGTTCTGTGTTCTTCCCTGCTATTCTTCGTTGAACCACAGTTTCATCCCAATTTTTAGTTCATAATGTTGAGCTAAATAGTCGTAAATGATAAATAGGTCATAATTGAGAAAACATGGGCGGCGGAGAAAGGCTCGGTTGAAATTTATGTATTGTATTTATTATTAACAATTGACATTATTGGTTTGACTTGTGCGAATTATTTTACCATGCTCTACAAATTCACTTTAAAATTTTATTTTGCATACATTTTTTTCAAAATCAAACGTAATTTATAGAATCATCCACTGTGTAAAAGCATTTCAAGGATTTTTATTAAATTAATATCGATTAGTAGCAAAATTAAAATCATAATAACATTCAATTCAATATTAAAAGTGTTTTTGACATGTTCCCTTCCCTTGCCGAGATGTTAGTTATTAGCGTATGTATTTGATGTTTATTTCGATATGTAGTCATATAAGGCTTGTTGCGCTGAACAAAATCTACTTTTTTCTTTAAAATAAAATCAGTTCGACGCCGAAGGCAAAGTTGTTTGAGTAATGTCATCTCACGTAACTATTTCAGAAGCATTGTTAGATCAACTTTTCCCAGGATTCTGAAGATGTACGGAAATATGCTGAATATTCCTGTGAATGTGAAGATGCTAATGACTTGATCGACCACTTAAGTCAGGGACGAAGACACAACACTAATTGAGCATAGGTGCGGATGATTTATAGGCTCTTCTCAAATGAAATGTGTTGGCCAGAAGGAATTAACTGATCTGATCATCCAAATAATATTCCTAAATTCTCAAGAAATGACTGCACGATGATCTTATTAATGTTTGTACCCACTGACCGGCCTGGCCGGGAGGTAAGTAGAATAAATCTATAGGAGAACGGGTAAAGGGACGCTGTTGGTCGGATTTGGATTGGCTGCGGCTCAAGCTTTATTTCAGTAGTCAGAACACGAATGGAAAATCTGTTCCCTATAATTATTCAGATGGAACATCCGGTGTAATTAGCTGGCCATTTGAGCAGGTTTTGAATCTGAATGAATGAGAATAAGGTGCCTTGGGCGGCTGGGATTATTCTGCTCAGTGTATTTTGTAGGTTCTCAATTAGGTTGTCAAGAGCTGGAATTAGGATTCCTTGTTTCCAAATGCAAATTCAGATGGTTAATAATGGCTATAAATTGTAGCTTCTGGGTGTGCGGAAGCCCAATATGATTTGTGTGTACCGAGGTCGATCACTGCGTGATGTTACAATTAACTAGAACCAGTTGGCTAAATCCCAAAAGAAGGATCACATTAAATCAGATGTTATGTACATCCTCTGAAATTATAAGTAGCGCTCCTAAATACAGTCGCTGATGTAATAAAGCAATTCAAACACGGATTCATATTTAGAATTAAATAGTTTATAATTTATTGTTTCTCGTAGTAGATGTCCTGAATTTTCTGGATCATCATCTACGTTCCTCCTAAAGCTAATGTAGCAAATATTGAGCACCTCACGACGCGTCAGTCGATGGCCGTGTCGCGTATATTTGTAGAACGATGAGCGATGTTGATTGTGCAGAATGGAGAGGCAACGATGATTGTTCGTACACAAGTAAGGCACATTAGACATAGTATAAGGCACTTAGAAAGAACTCAGTTTTGATTATTGATGCTTGCACTAGAATTTTAAATATTTATAAATAATTGTCAAAACGTAAGATCACATTTTGGAATTATTCGTCTATCGGATAGAAGTATGAGTTGAATTGGAATTGAAATAGGCTGAAGGCTTCTTCTCGATCAGTTTAGTGCCTGTCGTGGAATTCTTAGAGTTTGGCGGTAGTGGCCTTAGCGATCTGAGTCTGGAACTCACGCAACTTGAGGGCCAAGCCCATGTTCCCCTTAATCTTCAGCTTTCCTTGGAAGAATGCCTTTTGTGCATTCAAGTTGCCAGTCATAAGATCCAAGAGGTCCACGTCAGTGAGGGACAAGACCACGTCAGGTGTAGCTGTAAAATATACAAATATATTTGTCAATTGGTATTCCCTTAGTTAATCGAATTATTCATTTTAAATTGTTGACTAGGGACGAACGCATAAAATTTATTCATATTGCTAAATCGGTGGGCATCACTTGGCAATTTTATTGCCAATTGCATCAGGCTATCATAATTCTATTCCAAGCTTCAAGGTTTCGAAGAATAATTGAAAATCGGCTACAAAATCCAGTTAATTCTGAAAGTGAAGGTTCTACTTTAATATTTGAATCAAAATGCAGCGAGCTACTCCATTGTTAATTGTCTTCATACACGAAATCTTCAGCGCATACTTTCCATTTCCAATCCGCACTTTATAGCGGAATACAATTTTTATTACTAAAAGTAATTAATTGATAGCCTCACACTAGTTTTAGTGTTAATTTTAGAAGCACTTCATAACGACCTCCAACAACCTCTCCTTTTTTTCTTGGAGGTTATATGAAACAATGGGGAAATTGTAGACGGCGAATGGCAGAAGAACTCAGCTGATTCAATTATTAAACCTTCAACCCAAAGGAAAGTTTCCTTAAAAAACCCTCACGTTCCCTGCACAGAACACGCTTCAAGCTCACGTTATCTTCTCAAACTTTCTCTGTTTAACTTCAAATGCAACTTTCATCTCCGCTCGAGCTGAAACTAGCCCATAGCATCGCAACTCCTCCACTATCTATATGCTAACTTAATTTCGTCGCCCAAAAATATTTAGGATGAGCATACTAATAATTGTCGCCTTTCTTGAAAAATTCTGTAGCTTGAAGCCAAATGAACTGAAGGTCTTCAGAAAATACAATCGATGAAACGAACTGTCATCGATGTAGAATTGTTTCTGATCTATGGTTAGCAAAAAGGCCGACTTTCGACTAATGGCGTGTCACGAGAACACAAACAGCGTGTAATGTGTTCAGATGCAAAGGTAACACGACAGCAGAATTGCCATGAATACTAATGCACTGAATCCTACCCAATGTCGCCTTCCATCTCCTAACAGTTCCATCTTCTCCTTTCTTCTTCTCCGTTCCCTTCTGAATCTTTCACGAGACCTAATTTACATTTTAGAGGAAAGTTGGAGTAAGGGAACGTGTCATTTCCCTGTTCAACTAGGTTGCCTGAATTTAGTCTACCTACAGAGATGCTAGCTCAGAACGAACCGGAAAAACATCAAGGCCTCAGCTCAAAGTTAAGACTTGGGATGGAACGTTGAACGGTTTTCCGCACTCCGTCTAATATTTAATGACTCCAATTCGTCCTGAGCATCTCTGCCTGAGTATTCGTGAGAGAAAGGGATTCATCCGTTCCAGATTACATTTTAAAACGTGAGAGGCCTATGCCCTTTCCTGTTCATTCTCACGAAGAAGGAGCGGTGAAAGTAGAAGAATACCACTTTCGGGAATCCTTGTGTTACAAAAATCTCATAAGAAAAGGAAAAGTGTCTTCGAAAAAGACTCGTTCGAGTGTGTAACTCCTGAATTAGGCACGGATGGTGTTGTTCTGGGTTCAGGGATCTAGGAGAAATTATGCAAAACCATGGACTGAAGTAAAGAAGTGAAGACACAATTCCATTTCCATTCTCAGAATTAGCTCCACCCATTTCACTTCTTGTAAAGTGCCAAGAAGTCGGAAATTGAATAACTTTATTTTCACGGAACTAGGAAGTAGTTGATGATTCAGACCTAATTCGATTATTTACGAATTTCGTTTTTCGTACTGATGATGAGGTCATCCAAGTCACGTTTCTATCTTAACCTCAATTTCTAAGCTAGCTAATTTATTACGGAATTTGCATTAGGACTAACTTTGGCTGTTTCACTAAAAGTGGAACAGGAATTGAATAGTGCTGTTCCAGCAAGGCCTAGGCACGTAACCTTAAGCCCCGGGATAAATTCTCACTCAAGGTTATGATAATTCTATTGAGAAATGATCGAACGAGCTCAGAATATGAATTCTTAAATATGGAACCTCACCCTTTCCGTTGAACTCAATGTTTCCATTCCCGTTCTTGACGTCAACCACCCAAATGGCCTGCTCTCCTCCTGGACCAGCCGTCACCTATGGCGAAAGAATAGAACACAATAAATATGAATATGACAAAGTATGTATATTACACAGAAGTACACCTCATAGTATATATTACATTGAACCCATAGATCCCATTGATTTTCTTCACTAATTCAGCACCGTCAGTTTGCAAAATAGACTTGAGCATGTGGAAAACTGGAGCACACTTAAATCCAGATCCGTCCGCAACACCTGCAGCAGTTCCTGTCTCAGCCTGCTTCTCTACGGCAACGGTCATGTTTTCTGCAGAAGTGTGGCTGTAACCAGAATCAAGGAATTTGTATTTTGACACTTGAACTTGAAGCTTGTTGGTTGTTGAAGATGAACTTGAACATACATGTTTCTTTGACCAACTGGAGTAGTTCCTTGGGTGGAAGCGGCACCTGCAGCAGCCGGAAAACCAAGTTGATAGAGAGCAACCACCGCTGCACCACCAAGACCCAGATTATGTTGAAGAGCTAATTTAGCGCTTGGAACCTGCCTTTCACCAGCTAACCCACGTAGTTGCCAACAAAGCTCAGCACACTGAGCCAAACCTAAGGATTGATAAACACGAAGAAATTAGTTTACTTACAGGCAAAAAAATATATACACACCATCATCATTAAAACGATTCATTACATTCAATAGGATAGGGTTTTGATATTTTCAAGTACTGAGGCATTCCATGTTGAGTCGAAGGCGTGTTATCTGAATCTGAGTTTACTATACTGTCGAGTTTTAAAGTAGCTCACTTGAGATTGCGCAATACGAACTCTGGTAATAATATTGATAAACTTTGATCGGGTGGCGTGGCATTCATGTGTACAAAAAACATGAAATACACTGCTATGTGCCAAATTCCCCGAACTCTAAACAATAAAATCAAATTATGACGCAAAAATACTATGCAGTAAAATTGATTGGAAGTTTAGGAATCTACTACTTTAAGTGGATATGGAATCCCGTTGTCTCCCTCATTGACCTTGAAATCTAGCAAAACAAATTGCGAGCTACGAAGAGGAATGACTCTAATCTAAGCCAATGAAATGGGAAATCTTCAACACAGGGTTTAACGCTAATGTTTGAAGGGGTTCAAAGTACATCGCTTCAAGGACAAACGATTTATTGACTAGCTAAGATGATACTTCTTTGTCAACCACTGCAGACACAGTTGTGTAAAATGTTTACACTACTGGCATTGGAATTCGGAATACCTGCGACGATGAGCCAGTTAAACAACATGATTTTCAAAATCAGTATTTTAAACCGATCCGATGTAACTAAGAAACCAAATCGAAGTAACTCCCTTCAGGCTTGGTGACTGATTGGAAGTCTTTAGGTTTAACCTGTCCAGCTGGAATAAAGAAACCTACGGTGGAGGGTTTGCTCAATTTTCGAGCTTATACCCGCTCCAAAATTTTTGGAATTGCGTTGTTTGATTCATCATCAAAATAAAGTGTCAATTGTCCTTCAATAGCAGGCAGGAATCAAATAAAATTTCTAAAAACTATCAAAAGGAACCTTCAATGAACAAATAGTACATTATAGGCTGGAACAACTTAAGGCGGAATTTCACTTTCTCTAACTTCTCGTCTCGTTATTAACGACTTCAATAAAATAGAAGGAGAAATTCCTCACAAGACAATCGACTCTCGGCCATCGATGTAAGTACTAACTATGATTCATCCATCCAAGGAGACCGATTCGCTCACTTATATTAATTGCCAATCCTATAAGTCCAGAAATACCTTGAACTTACTTAACCGTTGCCTTCGTTTTCATTTAAAAGCAATAAATTATGTCAAAATGCTAAGGAAATATCCCGCCGCGCGAGCCATTGACTACGCCAACGTCTATATTACGATTTACGATCTATATTCTCTGAAGCGCTTTATTTGGAATTTTTTAAAGATATTAAATTGCTCTTGTTAGCAGAGTAGTAAATTGTATTCAGAAATGATGAATAAAAATATAATATGAAGAATACTCTACACGCAATACTATGCAAAGCTATTGTGTATAACCACTAAGTACTTAATACTTCGCTTTCGCCAAACAAGGCAATCACTGTCAACTGGCTGGAGAAGCTGTGTTGCTAGACACTATTGCGTGATGTGTGTGTGAACCATTCGAAGAAAGCTCCACAAATGGAAGATGCAGAAGGAATGATATACAATTTGGAACAATAAACCGAACGCTCTGTATCGGTTTCACAAACGAAAGCTTCTGAATTTTCCAGGTTTAACTATTCAAATTCAATGAACACTAACCACTAATGATACGATACGTTGTTGGCGGCTAGACGGTGACTTCAATATTGTAATGTAACTGAAAACTTCTTCGAATTTGAAATAATTTACTCTTGTACACAAAATTGTATCACACCAGCAGGCCTATTTCGGATTATGTGTCACAGTCAAACTGCATTCTTTGCAAACGGCAGTACTCACCAGGGAATTTACTCCGTTTGTTGTATATGTCTTTAATACATACATACAATAGTCAGGCTTAAATGAAATTAGGTTGAAGTGGCATGACATGAACGAAGGTACCTATAGTATTCATTTCATTATGCAATTTACACGAAGCACGGTACGCAGTGGCTTCAGAATTCAGCACGTTACTTGACTATGTACGAGTAGCTACTAGCTTATGGGGAAAAAAGGGAACGGTGTACGAAAACAGGTTTTGATTGACCAATTCGTGCAATAATGCACATAACTTATGTACATATACCTCACATGTATGTATGCAGTAAGCAAAATTCTCATGCAAACTATGTAGTTGCTGAACTATGTACGAATGACTGAATACCTTAGATCTTGCGCCCTCTTGAAAGAATATACTCGTAAATGGAAAGAATACAAAAATGGTTGCGTGTTTACAGCTAAAGGTGAAAGTGGATTAGTACCACCTAAACATATTGACAATTGAAACAAACGTCTCATCTTACCTGTGGCACCAAGTGGATGACCTTTAGAAATCAGTCCCCCCGAGGGATTGACCACGTACTTCCCGCCGTAGGTGTTATCTCCACGATCAATGAACTCCCCGGCTTTTCCTTCGGGACAGAGTCCCAGAGCTTCGTAAGTAATCAACTCATTGGAAGCAAAACAGTCATGAAGCTCGACGACATTGACTTCTGAAACCTTTCGTCCCGACTTCTGAAACGCTCTTTCTGCTGCAATCTTACTCATATCGTAACCAATGATCTTGAACATACTCTTGTCCGAAAAAGTCGTCGGGATATCAGTTGCCATCTCCATTGCAAGAATTTCCACAGCAATACTCTGCAAGTTGTGTTTCTTGACGAATTCTTCAGAAGCCACCAAAGCTGCAGCAGCACCATCCGATGTTGGACAGCACATGAACTTTGTCAGAGGTGCCACAATCTGTGGAGAAGACATTATGTCTTCCATTGATCTCGCCACACGAAATTGAGAGTTCCTGAAATAGTTTGAATCGCCATTTACAATCAGAAATCGCCTAGGTACCACTAAATCTTGAAATGAAATATTCTAAACTGACGGGTTCCGGGTGCCATTATTATGATTCTTCATTGCAACTTTGGCGAAATGTTCAACTTTGGTTCCATAACGTTTCATGTGCTCAGCCCCTGCATTTCCAAACATTTGAGCTGACAACGGAGCTGTGGAGAGTCCGACAATATCGGTCATTGCCTCAATATGCTTGTCCATGGGGTTGGTTTTATCAGGAAATGACACTCCCAAAGAACCGCGCTCCATTTTTTCGAAGCCTAAAGCCAGTACACATTGTGCTTGGCTTCCTGAAACCAATTGCTTGGCCAGGTGCAGAGCAGAGGCTCCAGTGGCGCAGTTATTGTTGACATTGTAAATAGGAATGCCTGTCATTCCAGACGAATAGACTGCTCTTTGGCCGCAGGTCGAATCACCTGAAATATTTCACAAATTAGAGACTTAAGGGAATGGACTAGAAATTAAGAAACACCTGACATCTCATTTATTTTAACAAGCGTACCATAGACGTAGCCAACACAAGCCTGCTCGACTTCCTGAAACCCAATGCGGGCATCCGATAAAGCACTCTGGACGGCTTGGTGAGCCATTTCTGGGTAGTCTGCCCCCGTCCCCGGTTTCATAAACTAGAATAAAATGAATTCATCTATGATATATTGTCTGTATGTAGTAGAGAAGCCGTCCAATTGAGATCTAAAAGTCCCAATGACCAGAGGCATAATGCCACATATATACAAAACAGCTGTACCGCAATTTAATTCAGGTTAATGTCAAAATCAGTGAAGAAGCTTTAAGAATTTTTACCTTTGTCATTCCGACACCAACCACGTACACACGCTTGAGAAGATTGTGAGCCATATTTGAGTTTTCAGAGCTCCTGTCAAGTAGGGATACACAAATTAGTTACAAAAAGCTAAAATATATACCTTCCAGGTCTCAGTCCAATCGTTAACTGACCACAAACACAAACAGTGCTTCTGTTCTGAGTCTTCACTTCATTATTTGCCTATGCATAATGTACAACGCAGAAAATACTTTGAAACGATAATCTCTAGTACATACATGTTATATGCCTACGTCCTGCCCACAACCTGATGACTACACTGTTCCTAATGTCCTATGTGGAAGTTTACTAAATATAATGTAGATGTAATATATTCCATGTATTACCACGTAATCGGTCAAGCAAACAGCAGGGGCCTGATATCCTTTCAAAGTCAAAAAATAGAACACTTCAACTGTATTTTATGAAAAGGGATAATAAGCCCGTCAAATATTCAAATTATTCTGAAAAAGTAAACTCAGTGACACGACGAGAGTCACAGAAAGGGTAAATTGTAGCTAGGTAGGGTTATAGTCTTCGTTCTTATCGTATTGACTTTAAATGCGCAATTGCAGATATAGGACTCAACTTATTACTGACTGTCAATTTTCCTTATTGCCTATTGGTGGCAAAACGAAACCCGAAAACTAGCTCACCCTGAAGCAAATTATTTGCTAAGGCAAAAGACTACTTTTTAATACATACATAGAAAAATTATCAAGTTTGATAACACTACAGTATGCGCACAATAATTTATACTTACATACGTATCTTACATGCACCATGCATTATTGCATTGCATATTGCCTACACTAACTCTAACTTAACGAACATGCAGTTCACGTCCTGTGACAAGACACAGGGGACAAGGATAGGTATGATTCTCTGTCTCTGGGTATTTATAGCGACCAACGAACGACGGTTAAACTGAATGCCAAAAGTAAATACTGTTTTGGCATTCTTCTTATCTGTCATAAGCACAAGAATTTTTTTGTAACGTCACTCTTGGCGTCAACTGTCAGTACATAAACAATGTTACGTACATTGCGTACATGTGCATAAAGTGTAAAGTGTGAGCATAACAATCTAATTCATACTTTGTAGGTACTTATGCTAAATAAATAAATACATGAAATATAAATGATAACATAACATACAGGTTCTCCTCTATTATCATTTTTAACTGTCGTTGCCTTCGTCGCAATTGTCTGAATTGAATATTTAATTTGTTGATGTTAGAGATGACAAGTTTCAATGCTGAAGGGCACCGCACCGAGAAGAGGATGTCATATCATTATTGAAGGAAACAACCAACCTAATAATGAATGATGAATTCTTTTACTTTGCAGATCAGACGACAGAAGTGAAGAAGGCTCAAGATCCTGAAAGCTGAATAACCAACTTCTTGATTATAATTTTGGTACCAGATGTACTTTAAATTGAAATCAACCGGTAAACTCAACAACAACGGACAATAACTTATGAGCTTGCCACGAACTCTGTGTGGATTTGTGTTCACTTGATGTTCCGTTGTGCGTAGTTGGATGGCACCCCGAGAGCCTGAGTCTGCGACGTTACTTAACAACCTTCCTATTACACTGAGCACTAGCAAAACATACTCGGAAGGTTCTTTTGGAACACTGGGCTAGTGTTTACGCCTTACGTAGTACGTTGTACGTTATGATTACTGCTATATGCTATGCGTTGTCTTGAACGAATGAACCTAGAAGTATTTGTACATGGAACGTGAGGCCTTTTCGCAATTTTTTTCTCAAGATATAACAAGAATAGAAGTACAGTACGAAACGCACAGTACACTCAATCTTCTTTATCGGAACCGTCAACGTAGGGCCTGGCGTGCGGCAGTTACGAAGCCCTATGTTGTTTGTAAATGAAATGATTATCCTTATCCTAATTAGCCTTACGAGAATTAACAATTACGACAATGGCACTGGTTCGGATGATCTAAAATGCATAATCGTTTCCTTTTTTCGATCTTAAACTATAGTCTGTTGATCTATTCATTCATACAGAGATATTTTATAAGCGACATGCAGTTTGTCTGTGTAAGTGTGGAAATTTTAAACGTTCGAGATTTGAACTACTTGCTAAATAATTGGCTGAGTAGGCCTATTTTCTTCAAAAAGAAATATATAGATGTAGATCACGCACTGCCTTAACTCCTCAACATTTGATGATTGTGCTGCTTATGCCATTAATGGTTAAATGAATTTATTCATTTTTGCTGAAGTAGCTAATATCCAATTTTTTTAACATGCTAAATATAGTATATACTTACAATCGGGCAATTTGGTAAACCCAGGACACAGGACTGCAGACAACAGAATTGTATAATTAATTTGTAAAAATACTTGGAAACTTCTTCAGATTTTATGCGAACTTCTTTTGACATTTAACTTCGTTTAATAGTAAAACGAAGTGTAAGTTTAAATAAAACTATTTATTCATAGCCAAAAAAAATTAAAAAGAAAGCCTTAAGATTCAAGGATTAATCAATCTGAACTTGTTGCATTTTATCCTAGATGTTGATTACATTTTTTGTCATTTTTTTCCGCAGAACCATACATGACTCATCCTTTGGACTTCTTTTATTTCGGTTGTTACCAGAAAAGTGAAATCCGATGTTCCGGCCCTGCCCAATGCCTTCTCTCAATACATTGACTTTGACTTGAGCTCCGTTTGGTAGTCCTCCGCTCCCATATTTTCAAATCTCAGAAAACTAGTTCTGAAATCTCTTAAATTCATGTAAAAATGGGAAGAATGTCTTCCAGAATGCTTAATTTTATAACATTTAGGATTTGGAATCTGATGCGGCGTCATGAAACAGGTCGACGTTCTGATTTTTTTGGACTATTTGGAAAGTGGAGAGGCGTAGTTCGTCTCTTCTGCTGCTGCTGCTGCTGTTTGCTATGCTACTTCTGTTCTTTCCAAAGAAAGTGAATTTTTTTTTGGCTTTGGCGCGTCACCCTTCACTCCGTTTCTCCGTGTCAAAAAAATAAGGATTGTTAGCGAAGACCCCAGGGTGACTTCGGCCGGAATCCTGCACGTTAACCGCCCAGCACAAATCGGACGGAAATGGTGAGTGACCCGAGACCTTTAGAGGCTTGTCCATAATTGACATAAAACACTCATCTTTACTTGTGGTCAGTACGGTACGTTGTTCAGAGGTCAGGTCGTGTGTCAGATGGACATACCCGGGTCTGGGACTAAGAACTGCTAAGTACCGAAAACCGGAGGTCAGTGTTCAACGTATATTAGGACGTGGAATTGTGGAACACCGACATCGTTGTAGTATACAACGGTTCGAAAGTACGGACACATGTCAACTACGGTGGGTTTGATACCTGCCACTGCCTGACCTCGACAAACTGTCAAATATTACCCATTTTGTAGTGTGGGGGGTATGTACATCAGTTCACTCCCTTCGTTACATCATACATCTTGTTCAATGATTCAACGAAGTGAGTATATTGACGGGTCATGCAATTGCTGAGTGTTGAGTGGCAGTGCTTACAGTGTTGCCAAGTTGAACTTTCGGGTTTTCCGGGGTTCTGAGTATATAATTTGTAAGGTTAACGAAATGTTGGGTATGGGATTTGGGACTTTTTGACTTTACAATTACAAATTAGTTACTACACCACTACACGTCGTTCTTTCGACATAGCCGGTTGAATCTTTTGTCATTTGTTGGCTGGCAACCTATATTTGACTCAATCAGTTGTGTGTTATTGTGTGATATTTTACTCAAATTGACACAATTTCAATGAAATCCAAAGACCAAATGAGGAAAAAGTTCAAGAAAACTGCTAAAACTGTACATGAACTTCTATGGAGTTAAATATATTTTTTCGGTGAAGTTAAGAATTTCTTGTGGCACAAGGTACAAGAGGAAGCGGAAATTAAAGAACAGAGAGCATAAAGTGTCCGACGCCTCAATTAGCTACTATTTATTTATGTAAGGCGAAGATCTCAACATAAAAATAAAGGTTTCTAGATTCATCAATTTCCGCTTCCCCAACAATTGTACTATCTTATGAACTTATGAATAAGGCCTTCAGTGTTGGTGGAAAGTGGAAACCCGACACCAGTCGAGTAGCTTCAATCCATTTTTTACGTTTAATTATATATATTCAAAGCCAAGCAAGACTACTACTAGAAATATTTAGCACCAACCCTGGGGTGAATTGTAGCAAAGGGTGCGCAAGTGAAAACGGGCGTTTCGGAACACATAACCTAACTTAACCTAAACTAAAGTCACATGTGGAAAATGACTTAGAAATTTTCTCTGCGCACCCTTTGCTACAATCTCTGCGCACCCTTTGCTACAATCCACCCCCAACCCTGAGCGCCAGAGAAATAACAATGAAAATATAAAATTGGCATTCTTCTAATCGTAAAACGTTTACGGAATCTTCAGCTACAGAATTGTGACGGTATTGGAGACTATACCTATACCTACCATTCTACTAAAGTATTGCAGTTCCTAGTATATCCGACTTTGTAATTGACAAAGCCAACTATTACTGTCATTTGAAGAAATTCGTGTTTCTTTGTTTCATCTCTGCATTCACATATTGAATGATTTTTATATCCAATTCAATGCACAACGGAGGACAGATTTTGCGTGTGGTTTCTGCTACACATGTGTACGTCGGTGAATAGTAGCGTTATGAGCGGCTACCTCCGATTTTATTTTATACATTTGTTAGGATTCAGCAATTCTTATACTTCCATTGCATTGCTATGTATTGCCAATTTTTAAATTCAAGATTCTACACATAATCCTACTCGTAGATAATTTTATGGCGCATCGGCTGCACTCGGTTGTAAATCAATCAATCTTTCACAGGAATTCAGGTACTTCATTGTCTATAAAGTTGCTGAATTGCATTTAATTGGTAATAGTAGACTATGGAGCCGTTGAGGCTTTTAATGTAGGAAAGACTATCCTTTTCATTTAAATCTTCACCCAATACTTTCGAGACTTGATCCCACGAAAGCTTAATTGTGTTCCAGTGGGTTTTTGGGCTCCGGATTTCGTTCAATACATCAATTTATCATTTGACGCCAGCTAATGCTCGTCGCGCTAAGTGATGACACGGCATTTTGGCTCAAACGACTATTACAACAAAGTCAATAACAGGCAAATTAGCAGATTCTTATTACCAGTTTCAATGCGGAAAGAAAACCCTTCCTTACATCTTGATGTGGTGCTTTAATCCAAATCCAAACTATAGTACTAAGCACTACGAAAAGAAATTAATAAAGATAAGACGTTAAATGTATTTAGTAATTACTAAAATCTGATCACGCCATGATAATGAAACGTATCAAGCAGCTATTAATACCAAATTCTGTCGCCTCAACATATTCCCACAGACAGCAGACAAGAAGAGTAGGTTTTCAAGCCGATCTGGTTCTTTTGCATAAGAATCAGAAAGTTATGAGTCACTATCTTTCAGGTTAAAAGCACCCAATATTTCACTCCCTTGTCATAAGCATCTATTTCTCCAAAGAGTAAGCAGATTTCAATTAATCACTATAACGAGAGTTCCCTTACGTACAGAAGTACATGAACGACTTCCTGTCACGTATAATTGCTAGCATTCACAAGACTTAATTATTTATATTTCTCATTCATTCCTTTCAGACACAACGTGGGACGGGCAGTTATTGGAAGTAGATCCTGTTAAATCGTGTGGCCCACAGACGCTAACTTAGCCCTTAAGCCAACACAAATGTATTGAAATGATAGTCTCCAAGTTTTCTCCCGCCTGACCTCATAGTCTGTCTTTCCAGTGAAGGCTGTTTAGAGCCTTCCTGAGCTTGCCTTCTCTATATCCTTAGAATAGGATTCACGCAAGTCGCCATGAATGGGGAAATTCCCAGCGTTCCGATCACCACCCTCGCGGGAGTCTCCAGCCTCGTCGACTGTGAGTTCACTTTACAATATGACATAATTGGGCTTATCTTATTCGCAGTAATTATTCTTAATGTATCTACTTATTTTAGTGCTGCCGGAGATGCCCCTCCCTTCACCACTTCCTCAAACCTTGAGTAATAAGTCACTTCTGTTCCATCCTCGAGTTGCTGAAGAGGCTCAACGATTGCTCCAAGTCAATGATGACAGCTTGATTCCACAATTAGTTCAATGCCTGAGTCAGACATCATCAAGACACATGTGAGTATAAACATTGTAGAAAGATGTATTTTAGTTAGTAATTAGAACGGTAGCACTAATCCATGGATTTTTATGACATGGTAGAGAACTGAAGGATCCGTACAACGAGCCAACACTTGATCTTCATGCGGCTCCAAACTTACTAAGTGGAATTCTTATGAGAAAGCACGATGTATTTAATGGCAACCTAGGTAATTTCAAATTGCTATTTATTCAAGTAATTAATTCAACTGTAACTGTAGAACAAAAATAAAGAAAGAACTCATATACTTTCAGAACACCAAGTTATGGACTGGAGCCATCAACTAACTCATACAGACATGAATTCCCAACAATCTCAGCAAACACCGCCCCAAATGTACTCCGCAATGAATCACGTGTCTGGTCTCCAGCCCCAACTTCATTCTCATCTTCAAACTCAACCGCAACATCCGCACTCTCCACGTCAGCAGCAAGCGCCGATACTGAGTCATGTGAGCAGTCCAACGCATCATACAAGCCTCATGAACAATGACACGAGCGGTCATGTCAACAACCTTCACTCCAAGCTCCTGTTCAACCAACAGCAATCAGGCAGTATACCACCACATCTCAATAGTGTTCCCAATGCTCTCAACTTCAATATTCACGCTCATCACCTGGCTCAGCCTGACAACAACCTAGGAACTCAGCAGAACCAGGCCCATCAGCATAACCTCCAGCACCAACAGCACCAGGTTCCTCAGCCCGCCCATTCTCACGGGAACCAGCAGAGTCTCAACAGTAAGTTTACCTTAGCACATTCATCGAAATAAAGTAACACGGCTTTAAGTGTTTAACTAGTTCTGACGAGTTATACTGGCGTGAGTGTGGCGTAGATTTTGGAAAATATCAAAATTGCTCTATTGACATCAATTTAAAACTCTGTTGACCATATGCAATTGAACATCCACCTATGGAAATGTAAGGGTGCGATGTTAAAATTGAGTGAAAACAGACTATTTTAAAACTGATGGATTTTCGTAATTTTCAAATTAATATCAATGTAAAAAAGCGTGCTTCGCCGATATCGTAGTATAGGTTTACCAGATTAAACATGAATTTTATGAACACTTTGTTATAAATCCTTGATATTTGTAGAATCTTTTATCTTTAGCCCAAAATTATCCCTTCGCTCCAGCGCATATACCTAAGAAACATGTGGTTGTCCTACACTCAACTTTTACACTAAAGCGTAGGGAAATTCGTCTACTTAAGCACCCCCATTTTATATATCTAAATCTTGTGAATGATTCAATATCGCTGAATTTCTTTCCAGAACACAATGTGGTTGACTGGAGTCAAGTGCACAGTGACCTTCATCAGTCTCACCAGCCACAGATGTACGGAGTGAATAATATGCCGGGCAGTCTAGGTCACCACGCGCAGCCACAGCTCAGCTCTCCATCTCGTCATCCGACACCTCCTTCCGCAAGTATTCCGCAGGTCTCAGTTCCGTCTGGCCTTCCTCCAGCTCATGCTTCACAACAACCCGTTGTCCAGAACGAGGTTCACTCCAAACCCGCCCCTGTCTTGGACTTCGTGAAAACTGAGACACCTGCTCCTCCGGTCAACTTCAAACCGCCTGCCTTCATCCCACCCCCACCGGTGGAAGCACCTGTCCAACCCAACGTCACACCCGTGGTAAATAGTGTTCCCAAGAACTTAAATATGAAGCTCCAGATACCGCGAATGGATCCCAAATTACTCGTAAACAAAATTCCCGTGACGCCTCAACAGCAGACTCCACCAAAAGTTCAACCGAGTAAGTATTCGATATTTTTCATAATTTTGCTTTCGTTCACGCTTATTTGAAATGAAATATCAGGTTGGCTGTTGTCGCATGAAAGAAATTGAATTGAATGAAACAAGTAGGGAAAATTAATAACAATGGTTTCGACTTCCTGGTTTTCGAAATATTAATGATTAATATGCAAAGCAAAATATAATCTCAATTTTTGACCGAAGTTTAACATGCAGTCGTCATAATTTGAGCTAAAATAGGAAATGAATTCTTCTTGCAGCCGCTCCAGCTCGAGTTGTTCCCGAGCATGTTGAGCCTCGAGAACGTTTCTCACGCCGTAGAAGTTCAACAAGTCTTAATCCTCCAGAACCCGTCCCAGTTCCAGTCCCAACTCCTGCTCCTGCTCCAGCAGTTTTGCCTCCTATACCAGAGCCAAAGGACAAGAAGCGACGAGGTTCCGTCCCTGTGAACCCACCGCCTGAAGAAGTGGAAGAGTTGCCAAAGACGAAAATTCGACGTGTTGAACGAATGCTCGTGCCCATGCTGGAAAAACTAAGTAGCACTGTGATTTCTGGGCGTGGGAGTAGCGGAGGAAGCGGACTGGAAGGTACAACGTACCACAGATTCCTCAAGACTATGGGCGTCGTGCTGGAGAATAATGATGCGGACTGTGATCGAGGTGAAGTGGATTTGGATGATGATGGGAACGTGGCTCCTGAACTTCTCATTCCCAAACATCAGCTGAATGAGTTGTGTGCTGAGGCAGCCAAGTTGAAGGCTCTGGGAGCTATGGAGGCAATTCCTTCTGACAAAATTGTAGAACTTCTCAAGCTCCTCGAGATGAACATTCGGGAAGGTTGTAAAGTGACGCCTTTAGCGGATCCGGTGAGTATTTAACCAAGCAAATCTCATTCAATTTTTAAAATCCTAGAAACACATTTACTGCGACGTAGCTTAATTTTTGGTTGAACTTTGGTTAAACGTGGAATGATTCTAATTTGTTTTACATTAGTTGAATTTTAATTTTTCTAAATCTTCCAGGATGACAACGAGGACGAGAGTCGTCTTTGGCTTGAATTGACCATGGAAAGTATTCAGCGTGGAGTGGCAGCCTCTTTGACCGCCCTTCACATTCTCACGAGTCAGAATATGCCGAAAAGAGCCTACATCGAAGACCTCATTGACCGCATTGTGCACTTTACCAAATTCCAGTTACAAAATACGATCTTCCCAACTTTTGATCCGGTCTACAGAGTGGATCCCAAAGGAAAAGGTTCGTGAATTTGATGCTTCAGAAGACTATCTAATCTGTATAGAACCAGTAAAAGAAATGTTAACTAATCTTTGCTTGTATGCAGATGGGTTTGGTTCAGGAAAACGGAAAAGAGCCCATGCACGTGAAGTCCGTGAAAAGAATATGATTTCTTTCTACAATAAAATCCATGAAGTTGTGAGCCTTCTGGCTGAGCTTCTCAACGTCCAAATTCTGACAGACACAACGGTTCTTCACTTGTCCACATTGGGAGTCTCACCGTTCTTCGTCGAAAATGTGTCCGAGTTACAACTATCTGCTCTCAAACTCGTTACCTGTGTAAGTATAGTTATGATGATTAATCGAACTTAACAGCTACATCGATTTGAAAGCAGAACCAGAAGCAATTATTAATATTTCTTCTTTATTTCTATCAGATTTTCACACAGTATGAGAAACATAGAAGACTGTTACTGGATGACATTCTGGCATCCATTGCACGTCTCCCAAGTAGTAAACGGAGTCTGAGAACTTTCAAACTCTCGGCTGGTTCAGATGACTGTATTCAAATGCTCACCGCTTTGGTGCTACAACTCATTCAGTGTGTCGCTCATTTGCCAGAGAAACTGGGAACAAAGGCACGAATTCACAAAACTGACCCTGAGCTGGACTCGTCGGTAGCTAAGCAGACGAACGTGAGTTCATCTCTAACTTGATTAACGTCGTAATCAAAATGTCAGTTCTTAACGTGTAAATTCTTTGTATTTAGGCCGACCGAGATTCAATATTAGCCACAAAGTTTGACACGGCGGTTCGTACTGCTGGGAATTTTCTAACAGTATTTCTAAATAAGTGTGGGAGTAAATCTGAAGACTGTGACTACAAATTACTATTCGAGAACTTCTTACAAGATTTACTGTCAACTGTGAACAAGCCGGAATGGCCTGCTTCCGAGCTTCTTCTCTCACTTCTTGGAACGCTCCTGGTGAAGAATCTGGGGAACAAGCAGCTGGAGGTTTCCATGCGTGTGGCTTCTTTAGAGTATTTGGGAGTGGCTGCTGCTCGTCTTCGGAAAGATGCGGTATCTGCTCATGTTAGAATGGATACCATTGACCGGCTCATTGCAGACATCAAAGCAGAGGAAGAACCATATTCCAATCCTTCCAAAGATGTACGTTGCCTTTCTGAGTGTGTTGTACAAAATCGAAGTTTATTTTCGAAAGACTCAATTTTATTTACCTTTTCAGGAGACTGTTCCTGGCTCTGCCGAATCTGAAGAACAGAAGACGGAGTTTCTGCAGAGGATCTTGCTGGATTATTTAGCAGTACATGGTCAGGATGATCCATCTCTCCTTCACTCTCGACACTTCTATATTGCTGCGTGGTGGAAGAGTGCCGAAAGTGACATTACTAAAGCTATTAAAGGAAGTAGTGTGGTGCCTACGCCGAAGAAGAAGGCAAAGCCAAAGCGGAAGAAAAGAAAAGGTAGGTTCATTTTCCGGTATTCCTTTTTTGATAAAATTCCTATGCGAATTTGAATCATAATTACATACATAATCATAATCAGAATTTGAATTACATAAACGCGGATAAGCACGTATTTTGACTAACGCTAGCGTTGTATCGTATTCCGTTTATCAAACAAGCAATGCAAATGTGGTGTGCGATGTGCATTCTGCACGAGTTCAGTTCTACTGAAATCACTTTCGGAAGCATAGTGATTTTTTTGATTTTGAAACTAAAAGCAAGGAAACAAGATTGCTCGGATTTGATTAAAAACCGCGTAATACGCATATTCAGTGGATTTTGAAATCTTAGTACTTATAACAAAAATATATAAAAAGCAGTAGCTTCCAAGCTTTAGTATTTTCACTTAAACTGCTGTCGATAGGCATGTTCTATGATTTAGGTGATCCTTCGGTAACGCGAAGGGACTCGAAGTTCAGACCAATGAACATTTTAATACAACCTTTTGTATTTACGCAGGCGAAAGCTCTGAAGATGAGAGCGACGAGGACTCTGATATCGAAGAGCTGGATGATAATAAAGAACCCGATGAGATCCATACCCAAGTGCTTCAGATGACTGAGCAGCGGAAGGCTTTTCTCCTTACCAAAGTCCGACCATTTTCCGATCCCATTACTTCTCGGAAAACGGAAGTTCTTCAAAGTTACGTTGACTATCACAGTGCGGAGCTAATTACTCGCTACTTAGCTTCCAGGCGGCCTTTCTCTGCTAGTTTTGATTTCTTCCTTACTCGGGTAAGCTTCAAATCATGAATCATGAATCATCACATTCTCAATACTATTCTAGGAGTTGTAGAACTAATTGATTGATTGATTGGTGCTCTTGATCTTGTGAATCCCAGATTCTGAGTGTCTCATCGGAACAGACTGTAGCTATACGGACAAAGTCTTTAAAATGTCTTACAATGGTTGTGGAAGCGGATGCTAATGTCCTGGCTCGTCAGGACATGCAGATGTGGGTGCAACATTCATTCTTGGACCAATCTACAGCGGTGCGGGAAGCGGCAGTGGACCTTGTTGGAAAATACGTCCTCTCCTGTCCTGATCTCATTGACAAATACTATGAAATGCTGTCTCTGCGTATTTTGGTAAGAACCAAAGTCTGCTGGTGAATTATTTGACTTCAAATCGCAATGTATTCATGACTTTTGACTTGGTAATACTTCTAGGATACCGGAGTGAGTGTTAGAAAACGTGTGATAAAAATCCTTCGTGACATTTGTGTGGAATGTCCTCAATTTGACAAGATTCCGGAGATCTGTGTCAAAATGATTCGTCGAGTGAATGACGAAGACGGAATCCGGAAATTAGTCATGGAAGTATTTCAGAACATGTGGTTCACTCCTGTCCGAGTGGAACCATTGGATCAAGCAGCTTTACTTCGAAAAGTCTCAAATATTACTGACGTGGTAGCTTCTTGTGAGAAGGTCGGATTGGACTTTTTCGAACAACTACTTCTCAGTGTAAGTCATTCGGGATCTTTGTCACAGTTTTGTCTCAAACCTGATTTCGCCACGTAATAAGATTTGTATAACTTTTACTTGATCAAACTACTTTATGAATGCAGCTTTTCAAGCCCAAAGACGACCGAGAGGACCTTCGGGAGAAGCTTGTAAACCAAGAGCCGCCAAAGGTCGTCGTGACGGCCTCAACCCAGATTGTAAATTGCTTAGTGGAACATGTGCTTCGTAGTGAAGAGGGAACATCCTCGACTGGTCAACCTCAGAGTTCTTCCTCCCAGAGATTCATTGCCTGTGTCGCCACGCTCTTCCTATTTGCAAAGATTAGACCTCAACTCCTCATCAACCATGCCATTACACTCCAAGCCTATCTCAGTTTGAAGTGTCAGGTAATTTGAGTCAAAACTGGATCTGTATCTATCAAACCTCTGTCTATTTGATCTTCAATGAAATTCACACTTTAATTATTGGTTGGATACAGAATCAATCGGAAATCTCTGCAATTGCAAATATTGGGAATATCTTGGAGTTGGTGGTTCCACTGCTAGTCAATCCATCTGAATCCTTTCTTTCGCAACTGGAAGAAGACTGTGTGAAACTCCTTTTCAAGAATGAAAAAAGTGTGATTGATTCCTGCCTTGCCTGTTTAGGAGCCGTAGTAAATAAAAGTACTAAAAATTACAAACTGGTTCGTGATGTATTCCGTCGCTTTCAAAGTAAGCCCAATTCATGTCAGATTTTAAATAACATTTAGTTCATGACAGTGATGCTCGGATTCTAATTAGTATGCTTTGACTATTTCCAGATATTCTTGCCAATCAGACGAGGACAATGAAAGTAAATCCGAATGACCCACGTCTCAATGAAAATAGACCTGTTCTCCGGCGTGCAGTTTACACAATTGGATTATTCCTTCGTCACTTTGACTTTACTCGGCCCGAAGTTTATGGAGAGTTTCCTGTAAGTTCAGACGTATTCGCATGCATACTATTTATTTAAATATCTGACATGTTTCTGTGTGTTTCATGAGTTCTATTTGTCATATTTCAGGCTGACATCGTGTCCAATGTTTTTCATGATTTGTTGTACTTACTGGAAACTCCTGGACAAGATTTGCAGTACTTTAGTCTTCAAGCCATTGGGAATCTCTGCATTCGACACTACGACTACATGTTAGGAACCAAACTCAAAACACTTTATCAACTTCTTCTCACCGCCTCGTCCGAACTTAAGCTCAAAGTTCAAGCCTTGTCCAATATTCAATTGTATTTGGTGGAAGAAGAACTTCGGATGATCAAGCAAGATCAGGAGTGGAACAAAACTTCGAAGTCGCATGACATCAAGGAAATGGGAGACGTCACTTCCGGGATGGCCTCAACAATAGTACAAATCTATCTGAAACAAATTCTGGAGGCTTTTCTACATTCCGACCTTCTAGTTCGTCTCGCGGCCGTTCGGGTCATTCAGCTAGTTCTTCAACAGGGATTAGTTCATCCCATTCAGGTACTAAAGCTAAATATTACAACAAATAAGTTAGCTTCTTGTTTCTTCAAATAGATTCACTTAATTATAATATGTGCATGTTACAGATTGTTCCATACCTGATCTGTATGAGTACGGACGAAGAGCAAGGAGTTGGGACCACAGCAGATAAACAACTTCAAGAAATGGAAAAGAAACACCCTCAATTTCTTCAGAGTCAAGTTCTGAACGGAATTCGGCTCTCGCTCCAACTTCAGCGCATTCTGAAGGGCTATACAGGCTCAATTCTTCCCGGTGGCTTCCAAAACTCACAATCTGACCCAGGAAAGAGATCCCATTTGGATGTTGACCCTGACCTTCCAATTGTGCGCGGCTATCGCACTCGACCCAAAGAAGCTCCGTCAGCTCTCAACGGATTTCTCTACTCTTTACTTCGGTCCACGAAACCTCAACGAAGAGCCATTGCCTTGTCACTTCTCAAACTCTTTGATGAGCAAAATGTAAATCATTGACATTCCACTTTTGACAATTGAGTACCAGTTGACACAATAGAATATGATTCATAATTGTGTATGAACAATTTACAGAAAACCCGTCTGGCGGATCTCCTGTACTATGCGGATAATCTAGCCTATTTTCCCTACCAAGTCGTAGATGAACCCCTCTTCATCATTCATCATGTCGATATTGTGATCTCGGTGACCGGGTCCAACTTGCTACAAGCCTTCAAAGAGGTAAGTCGCGAACATGTGAATGGAATAAGTTAATGTTTGAAGCGGAAACTCATAATCACTTTTGCTTTCAGTCCCTCGTGCCTTTGCATCCTCCACCGCCAGCAGCAAGTGTCAAACTTGAGCCCCAGGACCACGGGAGTATATTGAACCCAATTGATGGTATGATGATGCCCATGGACGATGGTCAAGTGACGGTGAGTATGGACGAAGTGATTGAGGTTCCCAAAGTGACGGACATCATGGAAGACGACGAAGACGAGGATGTGGACTCACTTCTGAAGAGAGTGCCTGAAAATACGAAACCATTGGAAGAATTCACAATTGGATCTCAGGGTTGTCTCTTGCTCCTCATGCTCAAGCAACATCTCAAAGACTACTATGGACTCACGGAAGCGTAAGTCAATCAACTACGTCATTGTTTCTTGTTGAGATTATTTCACGTTTCAAATGTTTTGTTTACTCATGCAAATATTTAATATTTTAGGCGAATTAGTAGCTACTCTCCTTCAGATGCAACCAAGACCTTTGAACGTCCGGTGAACCGAAAGAACACTCCCATATTTGACCCGAAATGCACAATTGCCAATCTGCAGGTTCCACCGTCAGGAAGTACACCGGAGAGTCGACGAGCTCTCGTCGAGCAATACATTCATGTAAATGCATAAAAGAATTTAGATTTGAAATGAAATTGTATATTTACTATATTTCAATTTTTAATCGTTTAACTACGTAAACTATTTTCAGTTCAAGCAGTTGATGTTGCGAATTGATCCTGAGGAAGGGGAAGAGGACGGGGAAGTGAAGCAAGTTAAAATCAAAATCGACCAGAGTCTATTCACTTATCCGAATGCAAGAGCACCTGCACCACCGAGTCGTGGACGACCTTCAGTCGACGCCCCGTCAACTTCTGAGAATTCTCATCATCACAATTCCAGAAGTAGTACGAGCAACTCAGGAGGTGGGGCTCCATACTATGCGGTCATGTCCCAAGCTGTTCCTCCTCCTGGAACTCCAGTCGCTAAGGTAAGTGAATTATACTTGGAGATTTGTTGCTCTCAGATTTAATTACGTGAAGCAAAATATGTTCACCTTTCGCCTCCACTCGTTAATATCATCTTCGGTTTTTCAGGTTGAACCTATGGTTCGTGTTCCCAAATTGACAATCGTGCCATTAAAGTTTCCGGGTAATGCCGTTGACAAGAAGACTCACAAGGTCAAAGAACACCATCACCACCATCATAAACACAAGAAGTCCAAGCACAAGAAGAAGAAGCGCTACGCCGTTGTAAGTGACGACGAGGACAGTGACAACCCGGATTCTGACCCTGACTTCCGGCTCTAACATGCAGTCCAAGCCAGATATCATCAATTTACATGGAAAGAAGTTCAAGAAAGGGATGGGAGATATATTTAGAAAAAATTAGTATTATTTGGCTAGATCGGGTGAGTTTCTAGCTGAGGAAACGGGGACACAACTAACTATAAAATAGATGGTCCTAGATAGTTGAATTTGAAACCGTAATTTACGCTGTTCTACTGTTGCTCCTATCCTTTTAACTTTAACTTTATTACAGAAAGTGTGGCTCTTCAATTCAGAACACTCTGTGTTGTACAAAGCCGATTCTCCTGTTCTGCCTCCATACAAGTATTATTACCTTACGTATAGAATGTCGGTAGTTTCAGTTTGCGTCTTACAGAACAAAATATAAAATATGTTTCTCATTTATCTCCCTAATAACCTTCTTAATGTATGGTGAATACGAAGCTGGTTCCGTAAGCTTGCTGGCTATTTTCGATTGACTGTTTGGTATTTTCGGTAGAATTCGTAGACACAAAAAAATCGAAAAAATGAGCTGGGATACAATCCAAATCAAACAAACAACTTATGGAACAACCCTCGTATTCCAATTCCATCGCCACCGCATTAGTCGTGAGTCATAGCTTAGATTTTGGTTTCCTTATTCTTTCCACCTTCGAACCCTTGACTTTTAGAAATCTGATGAACGAACTCCGTACAATTAGATTTTTGCACAATCAACTTAAATTTATTTCCATTTGTTTTAAATTTTAGTAATTGCTCCCGAGTTTTTTTTTTAAACATGTGCTAGTCTTTTGTTTGTAATTTATTCTCTGTAGGTTGTAGAACCAGATCAAATCTCAGCCAGCAATCCCAAAAATTGCATAGATAGAAAAAAAATAGGCACATGAGTCTTCTCAGTAAGCAAGACGGTACTTGACTCACCACTGAATCTGCGCTCATCCCAAAGAGTAGATTCTATTTTTGTTAAACTTTACCTGAAGTTATTCCTTCATGTGGAAATGGATTATAATTCTGAGCTGAGATCCAAAAACATGAGACTTTGTACATAGCTGCAGCTGGAACCAAAAGTTACAAAGGAAAGCTACTGGACTTCCTTGTTGCCCAAGTCGGAAGTGCAATATTTTGAAAGACTTTTGTACAACTGAATGTTGTAAAGCTTAACTTACGTATTGTCCAGTCCAAATAGTTGCAATTCTTGTCCCACGTGCATATTTCCTTTGGGTATTCAAGCTTCGTTCCGCCTGACCTACCTCCTGTAAATTCAAACTGTGCAGTAATTTACATCCCGAGTATTTAAATATTTAGTCTCTATCTTACATCTTCATCTCCTCCTGGACTCAGGATGAACATCTCTTTCACAAATATAAAAAAATATGCAAAAAAGAAAGACTATTTTTTAGAAAGTACCAGAACCTGGAAGTCCGGACGAGGAGTATACAAATTACTAAGGATTTAGACCATTTTGTAGCGAATGTTTTTAAAATCTGTAATTTTAGGAATCGTTTCACTCAAGAAACTAACCAAAAAACCTTCCGCAGTAGACCGGAACCGGAAGCTGGCAATTGATTATACCGTTTAGGTCGAACCATTTGAAGAAATGTGATCCCTTTTCACGTTCAGGTCTTCGCTAAGGAATTACTAAGATTAATTTTTAGGAGAACGGATGTACTTATGTAGAAATTAATGATGGTACTACTTACAAGTTCTGGATTTACTGGTGGATTTATGAGGGAATTTCCAGAGTTTGTAAAAAATACAATGTCCTGTACAGATTTGTCCTGTTCTTCACCTCTATGTTTCTCAACGCACTTTTTCTAGACATTTTCATTACAATACAAGTTAATAATTATACTCAGTAACGACAAGATAGAATATACTTATGGAGAGTTCTCTGGCTGCCTTCTTTTCAAGTCAGCCAGGAGAACTCAGTTGAGAGAGCGTTATGACCTTTAGAATAATTTTACTAATTAGTAGACCTAATTGTATTTGAGACATTTCATAGCAGGGATGTTGTGGAAGTATATAGTTAGAGTGCAGAAGTAATTTGTAGGTAATCAAATAATTATCCGTTTTCAGATATGAGGGAAACATGTTGGAAAGTGATGTGTTCCTAACTAAATACAGAATAAATAAAGTTGAACCTTCAACAGGTCAATTAATTACTAACATTCGGCTGGAGTTGTCTTAATTTTATGCAATATATTTCCTCCATCTGTTTTGCGACCGTTCATCTTTCATACAACTAGCATTGACTAAATTCGTGGTTAATTTATTGGCTTTAAATACATCATCATTACATTGTATACGCTGAGGCACAAGATAGTATATTATCATGGAAAACGAGAAATCAAATGATTTAATTCAAATTACTACTTAGAATTTAAAGATTGTCGTTGAGACAAAAAAGTAGCGTTTTTTAGAAACTCAATAAAATCAGAACTAGGAAGCTTAGCAATGTAACTCTATCTCAAGCAACTCAAATGTAAACGTACAATTTTATTTATGTATTTCAACCGGCGTTCAAGTAAGCACAAAATAAATATACGAGGGCTGTCCAAGAAGTTCCGATCCTATTGAGAAGAACCTATAAATCAGCCGCACCCGCACCCATGCTCAAGTATGGTTGACCCTGACCCCGTCCCTGACGTAAGTGCTCGACCAAGTCATTAGCCTCGTAACGGGAAATCTCAAAATAAATTCGTAAATGTCGAATATATCTTCAGAATCCTGGGATAAATTGACCTATGAATGCTTAAGAAATAGTTGAGTTTTATAAGATTACACAAGCAAGTGTATTCGGCGTCGAAGCGATTTACAAATTAGTATTTCCAAACAATATTTTAAGTTTTCATTTCTCGGCAATATGTATATTGCTAGCATTATGCATGCATACATACATATTTATATGATAGCAACATTGTGTGCAACGAAATAAGCCTTGAAGCTTGAAACACCAACAATGAAGACAAAGCAAAGACGCAGACTGTAAGAAGATGTAAGAACACAGAGACGAAGGAAGAGAGCATGTCAAAAATAATTTTTATGTTGAATTGAATTCTATACTAATTTAAATTTCGCTATTAATCGATATTAATTTTAGTAAAACTCCTGGAAATGCTGTTACGCACTGAGCGATTCTCTACAACAACGTATGAATTTCAATAAATACATGAAAAATATGATTTTAGCTTGAATTCGTAGACACATAGGAAAACGAAATCGAACAAGTCAAACAAATAATGTCAATTTTGAACATGAATTTCAACCAAGCCGATTTCAGCCAAGCTCAATATTATATTTCATTATGATACAACTGTAATTTAACGAAGAATTAAATGGAGTAGGCCGAACAGATAAAAAAATTAATTAATTAAACATTTTAAAGATCCAATTAATTTTTTCTCCAATTAATATCCACTAATTTTGTATTAATCGATTTTTCCATTAAAAATTTGTGTTCACCTTCAACAACAGTGATATCATAGAAATTGGTTTGATATTATGTAGAAAGATTGCAGCAAATATCGAAATTCTACTTGTAAATGAACATGTAGTAAATGTAATAAGAGCCAAGTTAAAGAAAATGGCATATATTTCAAGAAATAGCTTGTATGCTGCTATTGAATGTATAGAAAAATATTTCAAAATCTATTAAGTGTAGTTGAAATTACTGAATTGGAATGTAGTATATCCACGTTGCTTTAATTTTTTTATATGTCGATTTTCTCGACGCCGAATGAAAATAAATATAGAAGCTTGTATAATTTAAATCCATTTTAACACCACAGTTAACTCAAGCTTTCCTATTATAAGCGTTCCGTGATGGTCTTTATTA
>JAQFYU010000059.1:0-40836 GCA_034694905.1 Ceratophysella granulata | reverse complement strand
TCTGTTGTGCATTCCTGAGTCGAAATATGAAATTCGCCGAATAACGCAACTTTTTACATACGCTTTCCAGAGACGCCTCCTGGCATCCTGTTGCCCATAGGTTATGCTGCAGAATAATACACATACACTACACACGTTACACGCGTAGACCAAATTGGAACTCAAATCGTCATCAAGGATTTCCTGGTAATCCTCGTGTAATTTGTGCTTGACCAGACCAGTAGTACAGGAAATGATGCTGGTTTTTTTTACACTCGAAACTTTGTTATCATTTGGGAAGCATAGTACAGCCGCGTGTGTTTGTTGAGATGATACAGTTTGATTAATCCCAAGAAATAGGCACAAACATTGTGGAGTGTAAGTAACAACGTGCAAGTCATACAAACAACAATTATGCCAAATGAATTCCAGCGTTCCGTAATTTCATGTTGTGGCATAACGGTGGGATATCCGACTCACACGGACGTCGGGCATGATTCCAAGCAAGTTTTAGTAGGATGTAAGTTTCATGAGGTTTGTAGAGTGGCGTACTTTGTGAAGGATTTAAGATTTACGCAATATTTCCTGATTTACCGCTTGAAAATTGAGCAGCAGTGAATATTTTATGCATTTTCGGTGGCATGGCTTTCCGCCAAGTAATTTTCTACTTTAAAATTTCAGCTTTGAATGCCGAGACTTCTTTTTGATTTTACGATTTAGATTTTTCAAAAATTCGTTCATGGAAATCATTTTTCCTTTTAAGAAATTTTTCAAAACATAAAATATTGATTTTCTAATAAATTTTGTTTTTGGTTATTTTTAACCAATAATAATTTTGAAAATCATGTTCGTCTTTTGTACCTTTGAATTCTTTGATAAAATGGTTTGATTTTAAATCTGGGATTTCATGGCAATGAGCTTAAATTCAAAATTTTAAACAATTTAAATTTGAAGCTACAGTTTTCCGAAGTTTCTTGATTTTGATTTCTTTTAAATTGTTCAATTTTTCATTCAAAATCATAATTTTTGGATGACTTATATATATAGTGACATAAAATTCCTAAAAATCTGTATTTCAATTTTTATTTTACAAATAGTGATTCAAAATCTCCTATTTACACTGATAGCTTGAAAGCCGACTTTTAGTTTCAATTTCATATTGTTTTGGGTTTTAAAATTAATTTTTGGCACTAATTTTTATATTTATTTTCCAATTTTAGACATCCATGCATTTTGTCTGACAAATACATATCAACCTAAATGCGCCACAATTGGACACTACTAGCACTACAAACAAAATATGCAACTTGCTCTTCTCACCAACTCAAAAATGTTTCCTTTCTTCGGCCAAACACATGTCCGTTTTCGGCTTCACGTGTCGGCCTGTCATACTTGACCCCAGGTCATTCCTATTGAGGATGAAGGCAGAGGATATGGTATTATGATACTTGAGCCAAGCGTAGCGTACAGGGTTGCACGCCTTTTCATCTTGCGTTGTATGAATTCTATTCGGTGTGAACATTCAAAATATATATAAATTGAATGAACGATTTGCAGTGAGTCACACGGTACGTTCGAGCAAGTGACTCAGAGGATCAAATCCAGCAAGAAGACTTCAATTTCAAACGGAGACGAATCTATTCGTGCATCTTCATTATTTTGTAACTCTTGTTGCAGGATTGAATGAAATGTAATAATATCCATGGTTAGCATGATGGAGGGTTTATTTATTATGGCATACCTTCATTCAAACCTCTTGTTTGTCTCACTTTTTAGCCTGGTGTAGAATTTCAAATGTGTAGTCATCATCATTCAAGACAGGATAACGAGGTGATAGCTCGACCCACTTCATTCATTTCTGTTTGTGATTTGTGATGCAATATGCAATATTATGATTTAGTCTAAATTCCTCAGGTGTGAATGTGAACTCGTATGCTGCTTATTCGTATTATAAAACGCCATTAAAATAAGGAAAACTGTAAATATCTGAACACGTAATTTTTTATATAAAGTAGCGAATCATTTAATAGTTTTTTTTGGTTCCAACTTTTCCTATTTAGGGACAATGAGGGAATATTTGTAATTTTTAGTTTAAATACGAATAATAATTATTTATGAAACTTATTTTTAGCATAGAGTGCTGGAATGTTGCATATTTTGCTGGTATTCCAACTCGGTAGGGTTCTTGATTTCAGGAAGCTGTGGAATGCCTAAACGAGAACTCATATCAATATTTAATTAAAACAACAGGCATACACTAATTTAACGGTAGTAGTTTGTTTTGTACGTATTGTATGTTTTGTGTGTACTGTACAACATAATACTTAAGTTTATAATTATAATACTAAATTAATGCTATATAACAAATATATACTCGTGTTGTGTTATTATATTGTTCTACAACGGCAGAAATTTTGAAAACCAGCCAACAACACCTTTCCACTTTCGAATACTACTTTAGAATACTTAAAAATACGGCATATACAATTTAAATAATATTTAAAATCCGATTTCTTCACTTTTAACAGAATAGCGTCTAATTTTCTAATTTCTAGTAGTACCAATACAAAACTTCCCTGCTCGTGCTCATGTATTTTCATCCGGCTAACATCCGGCTTCCTAGTTCTATTACTTTTTTATTTCACAGTATTACTGTTTTCTCATAATTTAAGACTCAGAAGTTACTAATATATATTGTGCTCAAGTAGAGCATATTAAATATTTCGGCAATTCAGTATACCTCAGCCAAACCAAATAAAAAGCAAATAATGGACTGTACTGTACAGAATATCGTATAAAAATAATTATTTGTAAAACTTAACAATTTTAGTTAAACCTTGAAAAGCTAAAATTGCCACCAATAATTTTGAGATCCTAATCCATTTCGGCACCATCTAAAGTGAAGTGCTGAAATGGTACAGTTTTACGAATGTTGAAAAGTTTTAACAGCAGTGAGTTTGATGTTGCATTTTCTTGTTCTGTTAATAGATTATATTATACTACCGATACTTAACCTTATTAGCAGCATAAAACCGCTACAACAAAAACCGTTAATACACCAAATAGCACAAATACGAGACGAGAGAGAAATCACTTGTTTTCCATGGGTTGAGTACGGTTGGTTTCGAATTGTTGATATCGCGCTTCTTTGGTCGCGCTTTTGGTGTCGCGCTTTTGGTGTCGCGGTTTTATCAGGAAGCCCCTTTGTTCCTAAAGGGCTCATATAAACATAATACTCCATTGCGGAGCCGAAACAACAATTAAACCTATTTTTTATAGAAGCTCTGAAAGAGTTTATGAATTATACCCAGTAGAGGGCGCCTGCTGGCGGAAAATCCATGAGAATCGGAGAATTCTTTTTTCGAAATTAAATTAAAGCTTAGAAAATATTCTGTTCAAGAATATGTTTAATTTATGTACTCCTAAAATTACAACTTTTAGTAGAATTTTTTTTACTTCATCTCAGATTTTAAACCCTTCGGTTGATGTGCATATTCAAAAATTTGAAAACACCCGCGAATTTAAAAGGCTTCTTACCTAAATATGGAACCGAACGAAATTTTTCTTGAGAAAAAATCGAATTTCCAAAGAAAACAATTAATATTGTCTACTTCCGAACAAAAATTAGCAAATGAACTGACCACCTACCTAAAACCTAGATACTTCCGTCACAGGCTTCTGAGAGAGCTTTGAAGATGAGACTAGACGAAGACGCACTGTTGTTGGAATTATTGTTACTCTCATATTCGTTAATCCCATTATTACCTGACCTACCCGACGTCCCATTATTGGTTGACCCTGGGCTCTCATTGTCATAGACGAGGAGTTCGGGTGACTCGAGCTTAAGCCCGTATTGATGATAGTAGGAATTATGGTTAGCATCCAGAGTGGGATAGACTGGGCTCTGGGCCAAGTAGGACTCGTAGTGATGTTGGGGCAGTTGATGATGGTGATGGACGGATGGATGGTCCGTGTAGCCATTGGACTCGAACTGACCTCTTTCGTCTTCCTGGGACAACCACGTCGTGGTTCCATTTGGACTCGTGCTGTACTGGGGTTGCGGCTCAAAGTGACTAAACATGGAGGCATGCTGAGGGATTGGAGAATGGGCGTGGTGGGACAATTCAAAGTAGTCCTGGAGTGACTGTTGGCGGTGGTAGTGATGATTAGCGGATTGTTGGAGCAGAAGCTGCAGGGAAAACAGGAAGTTCAAGTGTTACAATTACGAATATTAAAACTTTAAAGAAAATATGTAAAAACTGTCATGATGAAAAAGGATTAAGTTGAATTTTTGAATCGTTGGGCAATGCAATGGACCAATCAAATGCGTTTTTGGTAAGTACATTTTTTACAGCGTGTAGCGTTGGTGTCTTCCTTTTACAGTGCTTTGGTCGATTTTAAAAATTATATTTAAAAAATTAATTTAAAAAATCTGTCGTTCTTGAAAGCCCAACGTTACGTTCGTTCAAACTGTGCCAGCCATGAACAAAATGGCGGTTTTCACAATTATTCGAAAGCAATATCCGCCTGACCCATGTGACCACTCAAAATGGTGGATAATGTAGCGTATTTTTACCTGCTGCTGTTGTTGTTGCTGAATTTGTTGATGATACTGTTGTTCCTGGCTCGTGCTTACTGGAATAGTTTGTTGAGTATGGAATTGGGCAAATGGAGCCGTACTTCGATGGAAGGGTTTGGAATTATTTCCAAATTTGCTCATAAGCTGAGCTACTGGGCTCACTTTGCTCGTTCCACTTGAACGATCTTCGGAAGAAGATGTGGACGTTAGACCCTCTCGGTCAGAATTCTCAAGTGGTGACATCTCTGGAGTTGGAAGGTTGACTTGTTCTCCGTTGCTATGATGGTTTTGATGAGCATGTCCTTGGGACATGTGCTGTGACTGCATTTGCATGTCAATTGGAGAATCCAACATCTGATGAGAATGATGTACTGTTCCGCCTGATGTTCCTGCAAACATGCAAATTTTTAGCATTTTGAACAAGAGGATTGCTTATCTGATTTTTTAACGACGAAGTCTGATTTCTGTATCCGTTAACGTATGCAATACTTACTCTCAGCAACCAAATTCAACGAGTCATAGCACAAGCACACATTAGCTCAGGGGTTAAGCAACCTTATGCTTACAACGTATGTGCACGGCGCGGGTTCGACTCCTACCGTGGGTCAACCATTTTTAATATTGATTTAAGCTGCATTTATTCTTAGAACGCTGAGTGCAAGTTTTATTTACCTTAGAATTTGTAAACACACTTCACAATTCAGCGTGCATCGAATTTTAGCGGTTATTTTAACTTTACGTCCTTTGCGCATGTGATAAATTGCAAAGAGTCAAGTAGCTTATCCACGACAAAATGTGTTCAAAATTGAGATATGAATGACACTAACCGTAGAGCTATTTTTTTTCAATTCCTAGTACTCGTTATATGATTGAACGCATTTGCAGGTGTACAGTGAAATGGAACAACGTAAACAAATAGGGTTATTCTGAGGAGGAGTATACCGTTGTCAAAATCTATTGTTGTCTTTACTATGTATTGGAAGTCCGCTCTTCAGGAACAGGTAACACGTGTAATACAAAAAGTAAACAATGGGTACAAAGAGAAGCCAATAAAGATCCTTGCCGAAGGCATATTCGGGGCTCAACGTAATTTTGTATTAATTTCACTCACATCCGGACGGGATACCAAGAATTGCAAGATCTTCATTGTTGTCTCAGAAGAAAGGATGCAAATTGGATTAGGATTTGAAGTACTACAGACAAGGAGCTTACCATTAGGCCGAGCCACACGACGGTAGTCCTTGGAAGGTTGTTCTGGATCCGGACTCGCATTTGGTGATGCATCCGGTGTATGGAAACCCGGATAAGATCCTGAAGGTGCGTTGTACGGATCCTGATTCATTGGTGGAATGATAATGTCATTTGGGCGCCGACCTCCGCGTTTGGTCTGTTTGCGGCGACGGGGCCGATATTTGTAATTTGGATGTGCCGTCATGTGCATAACTCGGAGCCGCTCTGCTTCCTCCACGAATGGTCGTCGTTCGTTCGGAGTTAAGCCACGCCATTTCTTGCCTGTAATATATTAAGGATATTGGAATTAGAACAATTGATTCATTTTGATAAGGTGATTCCAATTTAAATATACATTTTAACTTTTATAAGCAAAGTGCATTAAGCGTTTTCCAAAGTCAAGATGGCGATTTCTGGTTTGATACTAACTCACAAGCATTGGAACAGCACCAGGTGGAACACACATGCCGTATTTCTCTTGCATTTCCAGAAAATTAGAATCTCAGTTAGTTGATAATACCATCATATTTAAATTCAAAAACTCTACTTAAACAACTCTGAACATGCCGAATTTTATCTGATCTCAAATTCCAAAATCAAGATGGCCGTCTTCTACTCGAAACTAATGGAACGTTTTAAAAGGGGAACCAAACCCTACTAACAGAAACACATGCCACATTTTTGTATTATGTGGATTGTTCTGCAGTAGAAATACAGATTACGATACGAGATGCTTCTAATTCATGCATAACAGCTCTCGTACCCGCTTCTGATTTAAAAGTGCTTCCGAATTCTAAACTGAGCCCATCGTTAATCGTCATTAAGAAAATATCAAGCGTTTAGAAATTGGTCTGAGGAGGAAGGAGCAAGCGAGGGATTATGTGTTAAGGCCCCTCCTCATAATAATGATGAGGAAGGGTTCATTAATCACGGAGGGCAGGTAATTGTCCAGATAATACCGTGCCGTCAGGGTGTCAATCAGAGAGAGATGAGATCATTACTCACACACAAGCCTTCATTTTCCTATATTCTGCATCTGCACCCCTTGGGGCTTTCCCCACTATATAACCAGGAGTGCGGAGTCCGGCTCGCCTGTGATTATACAGGAATCTCAGTTGGATCTTGATGATGCTCGTAAAGTGTAATAATAACTATGCAATAATGTCTCTCTTTGGAATTCTATTATTAGAGATTTACAAGATTTTTTGTGATACTTCTTCATCGGGCTTGTTACTTGTAACTCTTTGATGCAATACACGTATTTCAAGCAGACGTCAACGCTTCAATATTTGCATTCAGGCCGGATATTTAGATTATTTACAAGTTTCTCAAAAAAAATTTCAGTGGAACATTTTAGCAAATTAACAATTTCATCGTTAAAAAAACTTGTATGGTGAAACGCTGATTATTTGGGCAAGATTGGCAAAAATACGATGCTTAATCATTTTTATATAAAAAGCCAATTAAAGTATGCAATTTAAACAATTCGAATAAATATAATAAATGATTGTGTAAGTTCAAGGCTTCAAAATAGTATACGTTCCGAGGAATTCCCATTTATAGCGAACAAACAACAAAATATTTTGCATTGGTCTAAATAGGGTGTACTACCCTTTGTATTCGGGGCCCTAACCACGCAAACCTAAAAAGCATTCAAATGACGTGCGTTTTGACCAACCCCGATGCATAGCTCATAAACAACAAAATATTTCGTGTTGGTCTAAATAGGCTGGATAACTCTTCGTATTCGGTGCGCTACCCTTGGAAACTTCGTGTTTGTCTACATATAGTGTGTATGATCCATACTCAACTCGTACCGAGCAGCACTACCTTTCAGGACTGTTTAGCTTATGGTCATACTTTTAAATCAATGAATTCGTTTTAAACGAAGCGTCGTGCGCTTCCATGTTTAATTGCATAAAAAACATTCCGAACTAAATGCATAGCTGCAAGCAATTGAAAAAAATTCGAGACACACGATACAAAAATCTGGAATGAAGTCATTAATTCAAATGCAGTCGTTTCCAATGTGGCTGGCACGTGTTTGTCAGGCATGACTTTACTATTAATTACTTATTTTCCTCTAAGTGGGCATGATCAGTGCTGGTGGCTTGGTTTGGGTTGCCTACTTGAAATCCAATCGACATATTGATATACGTATAATTTATAGACTGCAATCTGCAGTGCAATGTGTGCTTTGTACTTGCAGATATTATCTCAACTCTGCAGCTCTCATTCAAATCCACAAACTTCCTTTCCCCCATTGTTTCAGGCGACTAAGCCTTTAATCCTATCAGCATCTCCGTGCTCATATTGTTCCAAGTGCCAACATCCAATCTCACCTGAATGTCATCATTCATTTAGAAAAAAAGTCAATTAGACCTTTTGCATTCAGCAAATTAAGGCCGAGATAGTGCAGTGCATTCTACGCCTGGCTTAGCTTATTAATTTGATTTTCAAAGACGAATTCTTTGCATAATCTAATTTTGTGTAGTGTCGCAAGAACTAATTAAAGTCCGGCACTAGCCACTCCTTTAAAATTGGTTCAAATCAAATTCCGAATTCAAAATTTTAATATTGATATACTGACTTATGCAAGGAATCCTGGCCTTTAGCAAATCATGAATAACATATTAGCTTCCCTTTTTCATTCACGGAGTAATTAGTTGCTTGTACATTATACGACGTAAATCGCTCTAGGCTTAGTGTCGCGTCTCAATAAGAAAGTACGACCAGAGAACACCCTCCGTAATATTAATGATAGCATGCGACGATAATTATTTACGGTGAATTGGATTTTAACTGGAGCATGTCCAAAGTCCAATAGTAATTTATGATAGGGAAGATGGGTCGTTAAAATTATGCCTCTGTTCCAACTTCCAAGTGTTTGCTTAGCCTTCACTCAATATTTATTAGTACAAATTCCTAATAAATAGTCATCGTTAAAATAATGTGCTAGTGTTTGGCTAGGATGACCTTGCATTTACTGCTTTACGTTAGCTGAACTCATGGGCCAAATGTTTGCGTAATTGCTGGTTACTTCAATTTTAATGTTTAATTTTAATACAAGTTTTTCCGTATGCTAAGGGGTAAAATTATGTTCTGGAAGATTAATTGTGAAATTTTAAAATATTTCTTGAATGATAATTTTCAACGACGTAAATTAAGATGCAAATTACGGGAATTTAAAGAGGAAATTGAATATTTATAAGAAAGTAAGCATCTGAATTTGAATATATTAATTGAGGAATTGGAATGATTGGAAAATTTGCTAATCAGAAGTGTAATATTGCATTTATTTAATTGACTTTCCTCCTATTCATATATAGTATAAAAAGGTAAGTGCATCTTTGGCAATAAAATATTGGATCGTGGGAAACTTGCCTCCTTTGGCTTCGTATAGTTTATTCGTTGGAAAGGCCCATAGCAACCGCGATTTTGCATCTCAACATTTGCATTGCATTTTAAGGATCGTTAATTGTTAATAACGCAAGGTTTCTATGAGCAAAATAATTTTGAATTTTCGAAGAAACGCTGAGGTTGGCGAAAAAGCCTATGTCTGATCTTAGTTAATGAGAGTAATATTTTAAATTTTGATCTGTTCTGACTCTTCCAATTTGTCGGAATTTAAAGAGGGAGGAGGGTAGTGAAGTAGATTTGTCAGACGGGGTCGTGTGGGCCGAGACTGCGGACGTTTGAATGTTCTGACAAAGTTAAGTAACCTCTCACAAAGTGAAGATTACAATGAGTAATGAGGAATGGGAAGGAGATAATGGCTGAGCCAAGCCAGTCGCTCTGTAATCATAATTAAAGACAGAGCAGGCAGAAGGGCTTTGCACACTACCGCCGACGCTCTTTTCTCCATAGCCGCGTCCAGTGGCGGACATTGGGCGCTATTTTTCAAATATAACTTAAGAACTAAAATGAACTTTAAAAAATGCAAAGACTAGATATATACGATTGATTCACTTATTAAATTTCAAAATTTATGTAGAGAGTTATCCTAACTAACCTAGATAAATTTTATCCTAACCTAGCCAGAATTCTAAATAACTCTGTGTATTCATAAAATAAAGACATACCAACAGACAGACACGGCAATCACATAAGCCCTCGGCTTAGGAAAGCCAGGTCTAATAAACAAATTGCAAAATTCCCAATCCCTCAAGTTTACCGTACAAACGTATGGCTTGCATTCCAAATATCTTAACCCTCTTGAAATTCAAACAGTCGCGTGTAAATATTACGAAATACGACAAGCCTGCTCTATTTAATTTAATAATTGGTGTGCCTGATTTATATTTATCACGAAAAAGCATATTGTTTTCAAAGTAGCAGTATTTTTAAGCAATTAAACACAATTTAAAGAGCGGTTTGTGATATTTTTCAATAGAGAGGCCACTCCATGCAAATGGCATGTAAAAAAGTAACCATTTTAGTGTACATTAAACGCATCACGGCGGCTTACATTTGAATTTGACCCGTGTACTACATGCTAATCAATAATGTTGTCTTAATTTCATTTCACATCATACTTCTTCTCGAATTCATGTTTGTAAAAAATTTTAAAATGTTAAACAAATTTTAGAAATTTTGCGGTCAATAACCCTAATCGAAATATAGATTTCTCTCCAAAATTTCTATCAAATGGAAGATGTCATTTTTGGGTTTACTTTGGGCATAAGACGCGGACTTTTAATTTCGTGCCGCCACTGAGCGGCACTTTGACTCCACGGTTAGAACTTATTAGAACCTAGGCCCAAAGTCAGTCACACCATGTTCTCCTCACCATATGTGTAAACCGAAGGAATTACATCTCAAAGTCCCACATCATCCTCATAATGAACTAACACTTAGAAAAAATCTCTAATTTTTTTTTACTCATTCCAACCCCCTTCCTTACCTCCTTATTATTATTCTTTCAAACTCCTGTGGTGAGAGGAATCAGACACAGGGAAAATACACATGTGGCCCGATCAGGAAAAAGAGCTACGGTACAGACAATAGGAAGCATTAGACTAATTTCCATTTTATTCCCAAGAATCCCTTAATTGTATCTTAACAAATGGCTTTGATTTCATTTAATTCAAATTTTTATGATTTCTATTGAATCTGATCAGCTTTACCGCTTGAGTTCAGGTTCAGGTACAGGTACCATGCTTCAATAGCTGCTTAAAATTTTGTTTTGTGAGGGCTAGATACCCTAGTCACCAAATAAGCAAATATGCTAAACATACAAAGAAGTTTGATCACTAAAATTAGAAATTAAACTATTTAATTGGAATTTTGATAAAAATGCATCTGAAAATTTTCATCGCTCTCTGCAATTCAAAATTCAAATGCTTGTAGACCCAAGTGTTTGCTAAAGCTTCAATGATTTGAAATATCGAAATATGTGAATTGCTATAACCGTCTGTCTATATGTTATGCTGACCATGCAAACAATAGCACACAAATTATCAGCAAAATATGTAATTACTTGTTATTTGCATGTGCAAATGATCTGCTTTTGGTTTTTGGTGGGATCCATATTGAATTTTCAAATTTTCGGGTGCTCACTGAAAATTTTCGACTTTCAAATCACATTTTATACTGCATGTGGTTGCATTGCATATTTTGCCGATTTTGGAGCATGTTTGAATGCAATTGGCCTATATTTGCAGTTTTACTGCAAATTTTGATACTTTATGAAGGTATGTTTATATTATTAGCATTCAATTTAAATATTTTCGCCGGATTTTAGTTTCCGGCAATTTATGGTGTTGGAATTTTTCTATTACAGTCGCGGTTTAATGTTGTAATATTTTTCAATATTTATCGTGATTTTACGAATTGGATGACTGGATTTTCTCGAATTTGTGTAAAAATAGCATTACGTTGACATGGACGAAAGACCATAGCAACAGCTATATTTTCATACATTCAATTTCCTCGCGTTGAACCACAAGTATCAAATGCAATATGCAATCACCAGAAAAAATCTGATCAATGCGACATGTGACGGATTAAATTTAATATCGACTGCACTGCACCGAATGTTCAGTTTTTAACTACTATTTATCTTGTACGTATTTCCGCGAAATTAGTGGTATATAGGTTAGTTGAGATAAATGAAACACAAACAGACGAGACGAGATATTAGGACAATTAAAGCCTAACAAAAACAGAAACATTGACTGAGACTTCACATAATGCAGTTTAATTACGCCAGCGTCACCAAGGGAGGCAGTTAGTGTGTAGAGCATTATCCTTATCTCCAAACGCTTTGATGAGGCGGAATATGGAGCAAAAAAAGAAGAAATAATTCGATAATTAAGCTCGTGTGGTGAGCTGCATTAGGAAGGTCCATACACACATTTTTTGTCTCTTCCTTGATTGAGCATCATTTCTCATTGAGAAGAGCTCTTCAAAAAATGTCTTCCATTTCAACTTCGACTTGGAGTAAGCGTAGCCGAAACTAAGCTTAGCACTCGTTTCAGCCAAAGTTTTGAGTCAAATATTGACGAGGAAGTTCATGGGGAGCACCACGTGCGGTCAATGAATTTTCCGATTTTTTACATGTAGGACACGCTAGGCTAGACATACCTACTTTTTCAAAATCTTTAAATCACTACCGGCTAGTTACTGTAGAGCATAGCTGAACATAGCTTGTTCTCAAAATACCTTCATCGTCCATCCATATGTGTCGATGTTTCTTCTAACGTTCTAACCCTTGAAAAAACTTTTAAAACATGCTTATGCATTTAGGTTCTTTGAAATTCAACATTTTTCTAAATTGATTCTACCATCCTAATCAATGAAATCGATTTCTGTCCAACGTAAATTATTTATTAAATTGAAATTATGTGATTTCTTTAATATTTTAAATGTTCGACCTTTAATTAATTAATTCATCAAAATAAAATTAATTTAATTTAAATTTAAATTGAATTATTTATTTAATCAATCTTGGTGTCATCATTTACCACAGTAGTATCAGGCCAAAAACTGATGGACCAATCTTTATTGCGAAAGCGGAATTTGCTGAGTTGATCTGAAATTCTAAAGAATTTAGAAAGCAATAATTTCAAGGGTTAGGGTTTACGTGGTCACCTGTGTAGCGTGTACCTAGTCTTGTACTCTAAATATCGTTAAATTTTTTACAAAATCATCGATTTATTTGTATTTTTAATCACAAAATTTTATTTTCTCGCCATTTATTCACATGCATGCTAAAATTCATTTTTGTTCTGCATAAAGTTGTGACTTACGCAGCCTTACGACTAATTTATTTTAATATATTTCCTTTATTGAACCGTAGTTAAAAGTTAGTATATTTAATCTTAGTATAGTTTTAATTGGTTGTGTAAAATGTAACAATTTTGTTTTTAATTGAACAAATTTGAATCTAGTAGAACAAACCGTCAAAATCAGCAGACACAAAGTAATTTATGATCTACTCTAATTCAAGAATTCAGCTTCAAATATTCCCCTAAACCTTAGTTTGTGACCTTGCAAGCCGAATTTCCATCCACATAAGACATAAGCCGGTGTGTGCCTGGAGAGATAGGGATTCTCTGCTTCGGAAAAAGTGGATCTTGGTCACACCAGGGAATAAATGGAGAGAGAACCTCACACCGAGTCCCATTCATCAACCAAACGCCAAGTCAAATCAGAGTAACAACCCAAGCACACCTGATTTCCTATTAATCAAGGATTTATGGGACTTGAGAACCGGTGGGACTCCGACTGCTGTGTTGTGGCTTTTCCAATTACCTTCCTATACATACTCTTTTACTAGACAGACTTGATTCAAGTACACCTGTAGTTCAAAGAATTCCCTATTCTATTCCATGAGCGTTTTGTACATACAAAAGGATCTACGACATGGAAAGCTTTGTATATCACACCGTTTTATTGCATCTTCCCTCCGTATTGTCAAGTAGACTCAAGGCTAATATTTGCAAATACTTAAGGGGTTCATTGAGTGTCAGCTCCTGACCGATTACAATTTTTTCCGGAATCAAGTCAAGAAGTTGTACGGTATATTTCTATGTAAAACCGATGTACGTGATTGTATTAGAAGAATTTTAGTAGAAAAAGTGGAATTGCATAAAATATCGAACACATCTCTTATTTTATTCAAAAATCAGAATATTTTAAAAAGTGTCATCAAAACGGAAAGAATTAAGTTTAATTACTCAAATATATATTTTTAAAGCAGTATTTAACAATATTTAATTCGAATTTATGTTTTCGAATTGCAAATTGAATTTTTTAGCGATTACTCTAATATTCGCAAATTTTCAACTGCAATATATTACATTACGATGATGGCTCGTCTTATTGAAAGCGAAAATTCCAATGAATTCAAATTTGAAATATGAAATAATTTCAACCATTCTAATAAGATATGTTTCAAATTGCCCCAAATTATGAGGATTCTTAATTCTTCAAAAATCAGCCTCCAATCAAGCCATCTGCTACTTTGTTAACACAAACGCATGACCGTTTCGAGCGATTCAACTTTCCCCATGCCCTCGCATACAGCATACACTTGCACTGCGCCAAATTCAAAACAGAAATGCACCCTTAACATTACGCTTGCATACAACATGAACTAAAATATACATTTTCACTATCCAATTCTAAAAATACGATAATTATTCGGTCATTCCACGTGTACAATCCAATATTTACAGTTAACACCTTGCATTAATACTTTTGACTGCAAGAACGCTTCACAGAATAAATTCCCACAATTTTTACGTATTTTCAACTTTCAACCTAAAAAGCTCAACCTTTGTTAACCTCTACCTAAACCCTCCCCGGAGTAGTCTGCAATGGGCCCACTTGAGGCCTCAGCAGCGATTAACACCTTCCTCCTGAACATACATACATAACCTCTACCTAATGAGCTGAGTTTGATGCAAACTCAGGTCTAAGATGTCATTCCACACGTAATACAATGAAACTAGACAGACACATATTCCCCACAGAACTCAGAATTTGTAGATTTGTCTACTTAACAGGAGATTCACCTCATCCACCCAAACCTTCTCAATTGGCTCAAAACTGAGCCACCTGAGCAACTATTGATCAACTTGACTATTTACCCCATACGTCCTGATAACTTAAGTCAATTATGAATTCAGCACTAAAGATGTCATTTACATTCAAGAATTCGCATTCACAACTCACAACGTCAACTTCCTTACAATCAAACTATTATAACTTCTCTCCAGGTGTCAATATTCTTATTTATTCAGATTATAATGACCTTTTTCGACTTAAGCAAATACTCAATTGCTCAAATACTCAAACATGTCCGAAACCCTCCAACCTCTGATTTTTTTGTATTTTTTCTTCAACAAAAACAGCTTTCTGGGAAGTACAACTACGGAGGGCCGAACCAGTCAAATTATCATAATTTCCCACCTACCTCGTTTACTCAATTTCCATAATGATCATCACTCATTAGCAAATTGAGCTGTGGCTAGTATATTATACATAAATGAAAACTGGTCATGAAATCCTGGGATGATGACAATGATGCTAATTCTTGGTTCCTAATTATCTTCAAATAAACTCGTCTTATTCAAAATTAACATTCAGCTACTTTTTTTTGGGGGTTTGGTTTTTTTGTTTCTAAGAATTTCACCTTACAAAAAACAATAGCGGATGCAGGTCATGTAGGAACCGTCAATGTCCATCGGAGATCGGAGTTGTATGCCACCAGGTTCGAATCTCAAAAGTCTTGTAGGTTGTAGGATGTAAGATTTATCCTGACATGACACAGTATCATCCGTCATTCCTCGTACCTCGTGACTTATGACGGATGGAAGGGAATGATGATATAACAGGAGGGCTCAGAATAGAAGCCACACAGAAGGGAACTTGTACTCCCTTGTTTTCCAATCACGTCCACGTCCGAATTTAGTATGCAAGGCTGGTTTGGTTGTTGGTCCGTCGGGTGGGACATGATTTCATAATTTACTCAAGTTTTGCACGTGTACATGATGGGTGTCTTCTAGAGATTTGCAAAAAGGGGAATAAAAAATGGCGATATACGTGGTAAGCATATCAATTTGTCATGTGTATATGAATTTCGTGTTGTTTTGCGTATTTGGATATGAAGATTCTCGGTGTAGCAAATTTTTAAACCTAGACATCAAAAATTGCGGGCAACAAGATTTGCTATATTCAAGGTTCAAGGTGCGATCAATTTGATTTGTTTTTATTAATTTTCTACCTTCAGTGTGTTAAACGCTAAAAGCAAGCCGAAGAAAATCGTACCAAAATCAATAGCAAATTCAATTAAAATGTGGAAGTAGAGATAAAATCTTGATGAAAATTCGAAAAATTCGATTAATAATCAAAAATCAAAAATACCGTAATATATCTGATGAAAACTCAAATTATTGAAAAGCAAAAATAATTAAATAAAAAACTCTGACGAAAACTCAAAGAAATCCGAATTAAATCCCAAAATAGCGAACAAAACTCTGACGAAAGCTCAATAAGATGCGATTAAAATCAAGAATATCGAAAGAATTATGATGTAAACTTGAACAAAACATAAAAATGGATCAAACCACTAGCAAAATCTTAAAAACACGATCAGATAATCCATTTTAAAATAAGGAAAAATCAAAATCGTAAAGTTAATGAAAAATGACCAAAGAAATCGTGAAGCCTAAAAGACTTCCTTAACAATAAAAATCGTAAACCTGGAGAAACGTGATAAGAATTCGACGTATTTAATTTTTTAAGAAGCTTTTTTTTTTGGTAAAAATAAAAATAATCCTAGCAAATTGCAGTGCGTGTTCAATAAGTAGAAGTAGTGTGACCGCAAAGAAAACAATCAATAATTAATTTTGAGCTTTTTCAAGTTTAAATCCTAAAATTCAACGAAAAAGTTCAAAATATTCAATTAAAATCAGAATTATTTATTGCAGCCCCAAAAATCCAATTTTTTTCCTATGCAAAAATATAATGTAATTTAAAAAAGCCGGAAAACCGGGAAAAAAATCGTTACTAACACAAAGTAACAGCATCATAACGCTAAACTCATTCAAATTCAAATGCCTAAACCGTACTACCCTGTAAATACGGTATCAATAGCCTGGATCGGAAGGCGGAACCTGATGAGATCCACTTTTACAACCTCCTCAGTAATCAAAAGACATCTCAAATCTAATCAGATCTGACGACCAAATCTCACATCTTCAAAAGTCAAAACACGAAAGAATGAAATATTACGAAGAGGCTGGGATGTGGCTCATCTTCTCTAATCTCAAAATCACATCTTCAAATCTTCAACCTCATACCAAAATCCCACTGCATTGACTTTCTTCCTTATTGCTATGCATTTTTCACTAAAATTAGTTGATTAGGGATCATGACACTAGCCTAATCTCAATTTAAAATTCAAAAAATTTCGAATATTCAACATCCGCCATCCCAATTCATCATCATCAGAGTCAAACCTCACAATTTTTAGTTTTATCAAACCCCAGAATCAGAAAAGGCGGGCGAAAGATTTGAGTAAAGCCCTGCTGCGGCTCTTAGTCCACTCGATTAGTTACGCCCATCTTTCTTCGCTTGTGGCTAATTATTCCAAAAGCACATAGGCCTCAGCCACAAAAAAAACGAGAGATTCTCAATGACTAATGAGAGCATTACAGTTACTTACGAGACACTCACACGAAGAGACTAAAAACAATGTTTGAAGCCTGAAACGTATACAATTTGTCAAACAGAAGATAAAAATTTCGTACCATTTTAATTACTTCACAGTAAGAGGCTTTCCTGTAATTTTTTTTGGAGTTTCAACTTAAAAAGTTCGTGATTTTTTAAAAACCAAACCAGAAACGAGACCTGTCCCAGGTGCCAGTGAGTCGTCTTGAGTCTGTATCATCGTGTGGTCATGTCAGGATGGCGTAGACTAATATTATGCGAATGTGTTTATAATGGGAAGGCACAATTTACATAAATCCTTAATTCATTCAACGGAGACGCCGACGGGTGAAAAAAAAAGGCTTCGTGGGATATGGAAACCCTGCCGTAATCAATTTGTATCAAGATGAAGATTCATTTAATTAGCTAAGAAAAAAAACTATAAATTCCTTCAACAGTTTTGGAATTCCTGGAGTTTTACTATTTTCACGCACATGCCGGGATTTATGGATTTTGGGGTAGAGACCAGAAATTCAGTAGGTATTTTAGTTCTAAGGATAAATTATTCCTGGCTGGGACGGGACACGACAATAATATTCACATGGGAAGAAAGGTAAAAAAAAAAGCTATTGTTTGTCAAAGTGGATGCTTTGGTCTGGCGCCTGCTAAAAAAGCCCATTCACTTCACTTCGTTTTTTGGAAGAAAACAAGTCTTGTTTTGTAGGAACATAATAACCCTGTTAAGGATCTACGAGGAGTTATGGGTGTTCTGGAAAATCAAATTGAAAGAATGGGTGTTTGGAGCATTAAATTAAATAATTAGGCATCAAATGATCATCACGAATTGAATTCTTACTAAGTGTTTGGATTTTAAAGACACGGGTTTGGGCACAGTGTCTCCAGTCTCCAGCGGGCTAGCTTACCAGAATATGTTTATTGGGGTTCGAGTATAGACAATGTTAAGGAATTGTTCATGGTTTGAATTTGGCGCCATGAGCGTGTCTGCTGGACCAAGGCAAAGTTTGAACTACTCCATGAGGTCAAGCATTTGGTCGTATGACTCATTTAAAGAAATGAAATTTCACAAAAAGAATATGACTAAAAACATCGCTAATTTTGAGAATCATTGTTTTCAAAAAAAATTTAATTATATATTTTTATATATTAATCTATTCAAATCAAAGAATATCATGTGTTAATCTATATACTTTTTAAATTGACAGTATTTTGAGATTTACCGATTGGTCATTAACCACTTGATCATAGCGGGTCACACTTTCCATATACGAGAGACTTGAGGTATGAACTCATAAAGCGCCAAATTCAAACCCGAATATTGTAGGTCCTTAAGGAAAACCGAATACATCGTATACTTCTAGCATTGGCGCGAAAAATCGATTCAGGTACGATTGGTGTGTAAAACTGCAGAAATATCCTTAAAATCAAGATCTTTGAAATATTGTTCAAAATCCGTGAGATTTATTTGTAATTCTCGGAATTTCTACCAAAATATGTTCCATTGCATGGCGTTTATTTAAAAAATTTATCATAATGCATCCTATTTTCTAAACTTTCTCCGAAAATATTAAAATATTTCCTATTTTTGCTAAGTTCGATAGTCGATAGCGCGTATAGCTTTCGCTGAAACGAGAAATTCCGTTATTTTCAGCATTTCCATTAAAACTAAAACTGCCTCTAATAACGATTAACAAGATTCTAAATTGCCACCGCAAATATACAGAATTGTTTAATGTTTTCGCAAATATTTACGATGTTTTTATTCAATTTGAAGCAAACCATGATTTACCTGAAATCGCACCTTTCATTTTGCATTCTTTGGTGTCTAAATGTTGCGATTGCTTAATTTTAAAATGTCAATTCAATAATTCTTTGCTTATAGCTAAGAAATCCCAAAAATTGCGAGTAAGAACGAAAAACACAAAAACAAAAGACAATTTTTTAAGAAATACGTAATGCAATATTTAATACAGGAAACAGGCCTAGGCTAGGTATTGATCAGTTCATTATAATATACACGTTAAACCATCCCTCGTGTTGAAAACTTGAAGCTACTCTCAAACCCATAAGGTTGAACGATTGAAGCTCGAAGCCATTTTCGGATCTTCCAAGATTCCTGACAAATGTTGAAATTCTGTGTAGGAATTTTGTGAGCAATGCATGAGTTCGTTAATCAATTCTGACGTCTGCGTGAATAAGAGGCTTAATGAGACGGGAGGATGTATTGGAAGGGCCTGACCTTTCTCCGAATAAATACATTTAACTTCCTTTCCCTTACGTCTCTATCACTTCTGCCAATTCATCTTCTCACTCCTCCAACACTACAAGAATGCTCCCAGCCAAGCCACTCGATCAGACCAGACCAAACCACCAAATCACGCCAACTCAACCGAATAATATGTGGACGGAAATCTCAGTCCAAAAAAATCTATGTATAACGAATGAATTGAAATCTTCATTCTTAAGAAATACATTCCTTCGTTTAGTAATAGTAAATGCAGAGGTATTTACATGTACGCTACGCGTTCAGATTCGGCTCTGAGAAATTATGATGAAGAGGAATGCTAATGATAATGAAGCATGATCCGTGGACAAATTCTGAATTGTGATTAGTGTACAGAGTTTATGCAAAAATGAGGATTTAGATTTCTAAAATGAAATATTGAAATATGTTCCTTAATCTGCTTCAACAGGCACCAAAGCTCACTATTTTTAGACGAGACGACAGGCGACAGGATGACACAAAGATTAGCAACATAGAGTAATTCAGAATTTATTACTCGTAAATTGGCGCTTGTTGATGTTTGGCGATGGACATTCGAATCAGGATTTCGTAAATCTCAACGTTGTTAAAAAGTAAAGCCTAACTTAATGCAGTGCACCAAAAAAAGTGAATGGATTTTAAGCTTTTGCTTCAACAATTCGTTTCTCAGTTAGAAAGTCCAACTTCAAAAACGAATTGGCGAAACTAGTGAACCTAATTTTGAAAAACTTTGCAGTGGATCGCAAATCACAATTCTCAAAGAATCCAAATTTTATCGAGAATGGTTTATAATGTGCGGCGCTAGAAGCGCAGGAAGTTGGTGCTAGTAAATACTAGAGGTATATGTGGGATGTGCGATATATCCAGGGACTAAATGTGTCTTTTTTGGCGCTAAGTATTCGAATTTGGACGCTAAACGTGTTTCTAGGCGCTACTTCTTCAAATTTAGACGCTAAACGTGTCTTTAGGCGCTACCTATTTCCGCTGATACTCAACGTGTTTTTAGGCTCTGCTTACTCAAATTTACCCGCGAAACGTGTTCTTTGGTGCTAGTTATTCTAATTTAGATGTGAAACGTATTTGTTCGGCGTTACATATTCTTTAGACGTTAAACGGGTTCTTTGGAGCTACTTGAAGAAAAACTAGACGCTAAACGTGTTTTTAGGCGCAAGGTATTTAAATTTGGACGTTAACATATTTTAGCCGTTAATTTGCCTTTCCGCCGCTAAATATTCAAATTAAGGCGCTAAATTATGCGATAACGGAATGAGGCCACGAATTTTTCAGATTTTGTGAAGGGATTATTGGATATTTGTTGATTTCTTAAAATACAAATGGGGAAAAATTATCTTCACCTTGACCAATGCAATGAGAAACGACCCTACCAACCACCTAGCAACACGAATGTTTTGATTTAAGAATTAACCGTCTACATATATTTGAAATATTATTTCTTCATTTTTTCCAAATTCTTGCCAAAAGCAATTAAATCTCAGGTATTTAAAAATGTACAAAATTGTCTTTTCATAGAAGAATGATCTAAACGCTGCAAATAAACCATTTTCTTAGCTCAAATCCTAAATCTGCAAGGATTTCAACCAGCTCTGCCGCATCACAGTCTTCTGAACCCTTTCAATCTGATCCTAACGTCGCCTCAGCCTCTAACCATATCAATCCATTAGATCCACCGACAAAAGAAGGTGGAGTCCACAAAAGGAAGACTAATGACGCTGGATTACAGTGGTGTCTTCCTTATCCCACACACCAAATAATAAGAAGAGCCCACAAGATTTCACAAAGTTTCGAATCTTCAAACCTTCCAAAGTTACAGTGACAAATAACACATGTACTTACTTACAAAATTAGTATGCCTTCACAAGGTTCAAATCCCAAACCAAGACATTTGTTTTCAGATCAGATCATTCATTTTGGTTCTCGAAACGTTGAACTCATTCAAATCCCTTGTCCAATTTATTAACATTGAGCCTTACGAGAAGCTATATTATGGAATACGGCAAGTGGGCTTAATACGACCACACAAGCTATCAATTTCCAGTCCCTTACGTAGAGTTGTACCTGAAGAACTTTCCAATTGAAAATCTATCTTGAGAGAAGATTATACCTGAGCTCGACCCCAAACTTTGACATTTTGGAAGAAGTATCTGTAAAAAAGACGATCATGCCTTGTAAGCGTAACCACACCTGAGTGACTCAGCTACTATGTCCAGTCCAGCACAGATCAGAGACACACCACAAGGGTTTTTTCACACTTTTCAATTATCTTCCTTCTCCTTTTAGAAGATGAAGATGATCCTCTTTTTTTTTTGGCTGGCCCATAAGACACAGGTACAGACGAGACAGACATGGACTTCTTTAGCCTTTAACTCTAATCATACATAATCATAATAAGCATCACTTTAATCTCCACTTTCCTTCCTCCATCCATGTACTTTCCCATTCCGTACATGTACAGAGACTAAGATCTAATATGTCATTTTGTTTTAAGAACGACCCGAACATTTTTGGTATACTAATTTTCACACAAGTTTCGCCGTGTCATTCAGGTTCAGGAGGAAATTTTTTTTGCTGGCGTGTTTCTCAGTGGAAATCTTTGATGGTGAGGATAGCAATTAGGTGGCGTTTAAGGGAGAGGATTTGGAATCCGAACTCTGTATGGGACAAATTCTCATCCTGTGCGATTTACGAGGGTTGTTTCAATGTTTGTGCAATGTAAATTCATTTTTTTTAAATTTCTGATATTTCATGAATGAACGAATTTAGCTTGAAAACTTGGACCTGTATCGTAAAGTGAGAAGTAACGCCGTGTGCCACTTATATTCGAGGGTTGTATCATTATGTTTCCGGTATTTGAAAATCTATTAACATCTCAGAATCCTATGAACGAATTGAGCTGAAATTTTCAAACAGACATAAATTTAGTGATAGCTAAACCTAATTATTAACTAAACTCAGCTAAACTAAACCTAAACATAACTTATTACTGTAGAGCCTAACCTAACCTAACTAAGCTAAATTGAATGTTAAGCAAATAATTCCAGTTATGAAAAGCTCGAATTTACTGTTTATTATATGTATTTGCTAAAAAAATATAATGCTTTTATTTTCCACTATTATTTTTATATTGTCCTTAATTATCTTTTATTTCTAAAAACTGTATAAAATTATGAACTATTTGACAGTCGGTTTTAAATGGTTATAAATTTTTTTACCCAAAACTTGCAACTTAAATTCATACAAGTCCAAAGCAATTTAGGTTCAGGTGTAAATGTACATCCTTACACAAATAATGGAAATCTAAATCAGCATACTTGAATTTTTTGTCAAGAAAATCCTAAATTTTCGTAGTCAAAAACGCTTAAATACTGAAACATAAATAAAACTTTCCTGATGTACTCTTTCGGCATGCTTTCGTTGAAACGAAAAGCAATAGTTCATTAAGATTTCAAGCTCCTTAATTCATTCACCTAAAATTTAAGATCTTAAAATTTCAATAGTCGTCGAAACTGATGAAATAACCCTTGTACTGTGTCTATCGTACATTTTCACATTATTTCAACACTCAAGGAACCGGATATAGCGTTTTTTAATTTGGAAGTTTTCATTGGAACAAACATTGTATTTTTAAAAATATGAACACACTTTGTGTGTACAAAATCATATTCAAAATTATCAAATTCTAATAGGCAAATATCGGAGTTTACCACTAGTTGGTACTGTAAATCTTATTCGGCAGTGCACCAGACGTGCAGAAAGTATCACCGCTCAAGATTGCCATTTTTTGCAGTGAAGTCTCCCCTGGGTAATTTGGGGCAACGGCAACGCCCTTTTCACTGTTCCCAAATGTGTAAACGGCCCCTAATGGGTCCTTTTAATATCCCCACTTCATCTTCTTCACCATCAACCCATTGAGCCATGTCGTGGCTTAGGAGGTGATGAGCTAAAACCTTTCAAATACCGAAATATCCGTTTAAAAGTAAAAAATGCAGAGTTTTCCAGTAAGCCGGGATCCTGGTTTCATTATTTTCAAATATATTTAAGGTTGGTTTTTTTGCGGGTTAAAATTACATTTTTGGAAGGTTTATTTTATATTTTAGTAATGAGATTTTATGATTTGCAACTTGGGACGTTCATAGGAAGAAAAGGTTATAGAAAGCCATAAACCCTTTTCTTCGTGTTGGAAATTTACGAGAGCTCTATTATGGTCTCATAACTCAGGTGGGCTGCTTTAATTACAGAAATGAGATGAGAGTTTGACTAGGCATTATTACACGTTACAAAAAAAATGGGCTCATAATCTTTGGAGATTATTACGGGTGTCTGTCTGTCTGTGCATTTGGAGGGGTTACATACCGGGAGGTGGCTCAGACGTGAGCTCTACTGGGGTTTATGTGTCTGCCCTAATTTTGCACGTTTTTGGAACTGTGCAAAATAATTTGCCAAAATCAGCAAAAATATATTTTTTAAACAATTCAAGTAAATTGCTCGAAATTCAGAGTGCTTTCTTCCAATCTTGTGTCTGTCGTCATTTCTTTGTAAAAGTCGTAAAGGAGGTGTGCAATATGTGCAATTCGAGTCATTTGAGCTTGAAAATCATGATTTAAAAGTTAAAATTTTAATATTGAAAATTATGATTTAAAAAAATAAAAATTTGATTTTGAGAAATTTTACGAAGAGATTTTGAACACAGACCAAATTTTGGTTTTAAGAAGTTGACTCCAGAAATTTTTGAACCTGGTTTTGAATTTTTATAAGATTTAGTGATTTAAAATTACAATTAATTTAAAAATCATGTTTTTCTACTTTAGCACATGAGAATTTCAATTTCAAAATAAATTTTGCAATTTTCAAGGAATCGCGTTATGCCGAAGCCAGATCGCTTGCACTATTTTTGTTACCATAATTTAATGACTGCTCTTCAAGGCTTAACACAGCCACTACCGGGTCTTTTTTTCACTAGGTCCTTATCGTACAAACCACTGAACTCATGTTTTACGGATATGTGCTACGCTCAGTTTAAACATTTAAAAGCTGAAGTTATGAACTTATGAGCTACTCGATATGTGACAGCAAAGCATATTTTTGAGTAAGTACTTTTACACGTAGAGGTAAGTATATTGTACTTTACAATTTTTTTTGCAGAACTGAGATAAAACTAGAATTCGATTCTGAAGAAGGATTCTTGTCGGACTTTGAACTGATAACTACGTACATGGGGCCAGATCAGCAAACTTGTCACTTGTGTTGACCAAAGGCGATAAGATTCTCAAACATAGCCTCAATTTCCTCAAAAGCTCGGCTACTTTTCTTGAGTAGACTAAAACATAAGTGACTATCGAGTTTTCAGTGCTGAAAACTGATTTTACGAATTGTAAAACAGGTTAGAAAAGGATTTATGATTTATAATAAGCAAATACATTATTTTTATTCAATTACAACAATGAAATGTTGTACTGCATGTTTGCCTATTTTCGGGTTTTACTGCATTTCTGCATATTTGCATATTTTCGATTTTGCATGCTTGCATATTTGCATATTTTCGGGTTTTGCGGTATATTTGCGGGTTTTACTACATGTTTTTGCATATTGTCGGGTTTTACTTTATGTTTTTGCATATTTTCGGTTTTTACTGCATGTCTTTGCATATTTGCGGGTTTCACTGCATGTTTTTTGCATATTGTCGGGTTTTATTTCATGTGTTTGCATATTTTCGGCTTTTACTGCTTACTTTTGCATATTTTCAGGTTTTACTGCATATTTGGATGGTTATCTAATTTTGATGCATACAATTTGCATTCTATGTCGGAGTTATAAATTTAAGTTTGGACTTTTTTGAAACTTTTATTTTCCACTGCGGATGTTTGCATGAATTAATTTGTTACATTTTTTAGCACATACATATAGGTATTTGAATTTTGGTACATATTTGGACCGTGTTTTAATGCATATGTACCTTTCCTAAATAAATTGACAATTTTTCCAACTTAGGGCTTAAATCTCATAATAATTGCATTCCGCTTAATTACCGTCGCAAGTCATAATGAGCGGGTTAAGGTTGATTCAGCTGAAGCTCAAAAGTGTCAAGGTAAGGCGTCATAGAGTAAATTCATTTAGTACCTAAGCCACTACACGCTTGAGATGCTTCCTTACAGATTCAAATCTTCACAAAAACTTAATCTTTCATCGCTTTGTTTATGGATTAAAAATCGAAGATGTGTCCAAGAAAAAAGGAAACAAGCCGACAGTTGAAACACATTAACATGTAAAAATCCACACTGAAGAGGTCTGAGCATGCAGAGATTTGACTTCGGCAAAATTTCAAAGCTTCAAAGCTTCAAAGCATTCCATTTGATTTATACAGTACATTCTCTCGCTCTGCTTTCCGTTGTCCTGACCCAACTGACCCGAGAACAAAATGATCAGGAACTTCAGTAATGTTTATCTCAAAACATGACACAATTATTACTTTTTTTACGCAGGGAAACGTTCATTGAGGCTGAAGGTGCGTGGAGACAAAGACAATGCCGGAGCTTAGCCCTGCGATTACTCACTGACTTGAGCTTCATTCATTTCCATTCAGTTTGAGCAGGTTCCAATCAAGCGGGATGATCTACACTTCACACCATGAGTTTCGAACCCAGACTTCAAGAATTCACAAGGAGATTAAGTACATTGATTAGCTCGATAATTCCGTTCGATAAAGGGAAATGGTAATGTTATTACTACGGATATTCTTATGTTAAACTGGTGGAAATAGAAAATACGGAAACGTTTTACACGTTTAACTTTATGGTTCGTTAGGCTAAATACTGTTTGAGCTGTTTTCTAATCTAAATTTATACAAAAGTACAAATAACTGAGTTTTTAGGTCCTTGACCCACTGGGTCATTGGGCTAGAAACTGGCATACAGGTTTCTTACAACAAACCTATTACAATTTTGACCTTTAGTGTAGTAGCCATCTAGGAATATTTTTTGGAAACGCCAACTATCACCCATCTTGGAACATTTTTGAAGACATCATGGAGTATTTTTAAGCATGCGGAGCTTTACAGAGGGGACATCACTCAAAACACTTGTTTTACCAGTGAATATCGAGAGCATTCGACCTGAGCCTAAAGGGTTTTACCCTGACCTAAACCTTTTCGCTAAAATTGAGATGCTTTTTCCTCGAACAATATGAAGATTTACATAGCTTCTTTCAGGTCATTCTAAAATTTTAAATGGTTTCCTTAAGGTCAAATTGGTCAAAATGTTTTCAGGAGGTGGTCAAATTCATCAGTACCTATTTATTTAGTCGATAAGTGGTTAGATTTGGTCAGAATTGGACAAAATAGTCAGTATTTGGTCGATAAGTGGTCAAATTAGTCAATATTTGGTCAATAAGTGGTCAAACTAGTCAATATTTGGTCAATAAGTGGACAAATGGGTCAATATTTAATCGACAAGTTCTCGTAAACATTTGATGAAAAGTAGTGTCAATATTTAGTTGAGCGGTGGTCATATTGGTCAAAATTTGACAGAAATGGTCAAATTATTCAAAATTTGACAGAAATGGTCAAATTATTCAAGATTTGGTCGAAAAGCTAATGGAGCAAGGTTCGAATTTTAGTGTCGTGTGCCATGGGTTAAAGAACAGATACGTCATGTCAGTTCAGAATTTAGCTAAACCTGCCAGTGTATCATTTGTCAGGTGACACTGACTCATAAAATCAGGCCAGGTACTTTTCATGTACCCTTCCATGAAAATGGTTATAAAATATATGTGGAGTGGAGGAGCGTGGAACGGAGAGATCGGCGGAATTTCCAAATTCAAAAGCAAATAATTATACTAGCCTAACATTACAAATATTATGTAAGTAATCTAAATCCACATAACAGAGATAAGATAAATCAAATACGGAAAAATCAGTTAAATCCAGTTCAGATGCTCAATTTTATCATATTCACCTGTTTGTGCAGCGTTTACCTTTAAACATAATCTGAAATTCTCCTTCAAATCTGGTGTGAATCTGTCAGTCAGATCCATCCTAGATCAGATTAAGCTGTTTCCATGCTCCATGCTCAACCCTTTTCATAAATTAAGTGAATCATGAATATATTTAAGTGTGAGTATTTTCCTTCCTCTCCAGTAATTACGTTATCAACAAAGTGTCAGGTTTCAAGCGAGAGGAAAAAAAGACAAGTGCAAGGTAGATTTTAAGCCTTTTTAATTCAACTCATTTCAATAAAGAGATCCACTGGGTGGTTTGGCCTGGCTTAAGTCGTGCATGCATAAATGCACAGCAACAATGAGGCGCAAGGCAGGCAGTTAACCATGTGAAAACATTTATACAGACGTTCAATCGTACCTACCTGGATGAAAAATTATCCAGCTAATGTTAATTTTATACATATGTTCATTTATTTATGCAGACGTGAAACGTACTCATCTTCGTCTATCTTTAGTTTGAATATTTTAATTCGCGAGGAGGGACGGAACTTTTCACTCACTGTCCGCTGATCATGGGTCCATCCCTCACGTTTTTATGTAAATCAAATTAAATACATAACGTATGAAACTGTATAATTAACTGATGCGTCAGAGAATAGCGTAAGCATCAATAGTGAGAGCGGCAGATAAGCTTAAATTCAGGTTTTCCGCGTGAATGGCGCTTTTTTAAAATTCGGCCGCAGAACAACAACAAAACAATTTATGATGTTGACAGGAAATGAAAGATTTTGGGGTCGCGTATTTTAATAAAAATCTATGTAAATTTTTCATTTTAACGTAAAGTTAAAAATTGCTCAAAATTCGCGACTATTTTGCCAAACGTTTTTGCCTTTGCAGCAATAGATTGAGCCTTAGCCTTAAGGATTTATTAAAATTTTGAAATCGACGCCATTGACGCGAAGTAAGTTGAAGCAATTCATTTGTAAGGTTCAAATTTTTAAAAATTCCCAGGAATGGGGTAAGTTGAGACATGTCGCGGTTAAACTTTAGGTGCTATAGTAAAATGCCAATTTTCTATGCTTAAGGTTAAATCTTGCTTTAAATTAATTCATATTATATATTTGTATAGTTCGAAATGCCACAAATAGGCCATCTGCCACTGCGGCAGTGAGTGACCCTAACAGATAGGTCGAATCTTCCCCATGTACGAGCATGCCGCCAAATTCAAAATATAAGTACGCCCTTAAGGAAACAAGCTTAAATTAGTTTAATAAAGAGCAGAAATTTCTGCTCCAGTTAAAACACTGCCTTTTGCAGTAAATTCCAGCAATCAAATTTTTTATGTTCATTTTAACGTAAAAATTGATTAATTTATTGTTAGGTTAGGTTAGCTTAATAAAAAACATATCTAAGCTAATTTTTAACACATTCTAAAAATTAAGAATTATGCTATTACTGCTAAATTTAATTTTTCCTGGAACAGCAGCAACTCCAAGCCTTCTTTAATCTAGGTCGACTGAAGAGAAGCTAGTCAATTACATAAAGCCAAAACCACGTACTATGTACAACTGAAGAACTATGAACTTATTAGGAATTGACAACAGAAGAAGAGGACGCAGTTGAATGACTCTACGAGTTTATCGGCTCCACCATCACCAACCAGAAGTTAATTTACTTTAATTTCCCTTCATTTAGGTAAAGTCACGGTTGAACCATTTGTAGCTCTTGATGAGTTGGAGTGTCACGTCTTCCTTTCCTAGTCATTCATCCCTTTCTGTCTTTAAGGATAAATTGACTGATACATGCAAACGGCGTATACAAAGGAAGCAACGTAAAAAAATAAGAATAATATTGTATCTCACACTTCATCTCTCACAGAAATCTAATATTATTATTACGGGACTTGAGAAATGAGAAAACTTCAAACTTGGAAAACGAGGGTTGAACCATACATTTCGTCCCACAGAAACTTAGCGCAAAAATTGCTTAGATTTGGGAATTTGAATCAAATTATTCATAAAACGATTAAACACAAAATTTTGGAATAACATTTTAAATCTAATTAATTTTTCAACCAGACTTTTAAAAAAGTGAACAGAAATTTCTTTAACAACCCTCATACCGCACCACCGCATAGTAGCTTTACGAATCTCATCTTTAAAGTCAAAAGCCCTAGCTAACCTAGCCGACAGTGGAGCACAGCTTGAGTGAAGAATGTGAGAAAATGAAGAATTGGCAGTAGATCACGACGCGAGAGCAGGAGGAGGCAATTCCGAATCAATCAGTGTCATTGTCAACCTCTTTCAGTGAAAATCCCGTCTGTAGTTCCAAGTCGAGACCAGGATACCATGATTTTAAAATACCAAAAAAGAACATTAGCCAACCTGACTATAGAACCTCCCTAACGAACTTGCCACTTTTAACAAGGAGAGTGATTTGTGAGATTTAACGCTCTCAGCCAATTGCAAGGAAGACTGACTTCAGACTTCAGAAAAGGAATTCCACACTTTATACTCTCTTCCTAGTCGCACTCGTATTAGTTTTAGTTGCAAAAAATGATTACACTATGTGGTGGACCCTGGGCCAAATTCAGGTTAACGCTTCATATGAACATTTTAATAAAAGAATTTACCCTTCTTTGAGCTATATCAGCGGGTTTAACCGAAAAATAACATTTAATTACCCTATATTTTGTTTAAGAAGGCACAACTAGTTTGAATTTGGCACCATACACATGTACATGCCGGAGCATGGTAATTTTTTGACCCACTCGATAAGGTCAACTACATTTCCTACATAGCATATTGGCAGATTGTTCATTTGAAAGCTAAAAGTCTAAGTCAAAGGAATACTTTCAAATATGAAATTATTTTAAATGAAATAACCCAAGATTTGAATTTTTGAAAAAGTGTCATTATTTTAAGATTTTTTTTATGTATTCAGGTATGTGTCAAATTAACTCATTATTTAGACTTCCAATTCCTTAAAATTTCAGCTTTCAAATGACACATGTGTCACCATGCTAGGAGAAGCGGTTGACTTCATCTAGCGGAACAAACTTTGTCCATGTTCTAGCATAAGGGAGCCTTGGCGCCAAATTCAAAATATGAATACGCCCTTAATTGCTATATTTAAGTGGCCTTCAAATTAAGGCATTATGTTGCATGATAGTAATTTTATTTGAATATTATTTTCAGAAGTCTCGAATTTTTAATAATTTTTAAAAATTCATTTTTTGGCTACATCAGACAACTAGGTTTTAAGTAAGCCAAAAAATAAACCATTTACTGTTGGACATTGAATTTCAACCACCAATTTGAAAATTGAAATGCCCAAGGACCACGACAAACCAGAACGTTAACAAGCCATGAAGTCTATCACTCTCAAATTTATCATCATCAAATTCTTGACGAAGACCAAGATGAGCCGAGAGGATAAAAAAATAATAGTCTATAGTCTTTCACGACTTGGGAAGAGGAAAAATCTTGGTATTGGCTAGTTAACCAATCTTTGAATTTACAAGCCCCAGCCAGGAGGCTATAGTAGAAGGACTCGTGGTTTAGTCTTCACACTGCCAAACTGCGGTCAAAGCCTCAAAGACAACATTCGGAGATGATTGACAGAAGTCTCAGTGAGAGAGCTGTTCTATCTTTGGCAATGGCAACTCAATGCTAGTTGAAATTTGAGCAGATGAATCTCTCACTTCTCATCTTGCACAGGGAACCTAATGATGCTTGCTAGCCAATGAAACTACTACAAGTTATCATCTCATCCTGTAAAAATAAAACTCATTTAGCACGGCTTTCACCAAATTAAGATCAAGGGATTGGAATGGAAATATTAGAGGAATGCTTGAATCTTGAATCTTCTCTAAAAAAATCATGCATGACCATCCATTTCGAAGATCATGACTCGGGCTATATTGATGGCATGAGTCAAGCGTGTTGAGATCTATAAAAGGAAGCATTTTCTATCAAGGTTTCAATTCTCAATAAGTCAGTCCCTTTTGGCAGTTTGGAAACTGAGATTAGGCTCCTTACGTGGATTTCACATTTGCATACAGGGTTTAGGTTTTGGATTACTAAATATGATCTGATATCTGATCACTACTACTTCTTCTTGTGCAATATTAATACTCGGAAATCCATACAAAGCCTGCACGAAAATGTATGTACAGGGTGGCTCGAGAAATATATAGGCCGCACCGGATAAACAAAAGCCTGTTTTAGTGAAAATATGGCGATTTAATTCAAATGTTTGAATTTAATGAAAGGCTAACGTCAAAAATGCAATCATTATACGTTGTCATGGAGGAAATTCCCTTAGCAACAGTAGTGAATTGCGAAAACCGGAGGTGCATTCGACGTTAATTTATTTGCACCAGTTAAGGCGGTTGCTATTGACCATCCCTCCATGTCAACGTAATGCTAATTGTCGCCTATTTTCAAAAATTCCGAAAATGGCATTTAATCAGGTGAAAAATTCAAACCGAAAATCAGAACATCCTTTAATCGACTATATTTCTTGCAAAAAATATTTACAATTTCATCCATTTGCCGGCTACTTACTCAACATTTTTTCCCCAAATCGACAAATATCGTACCCACCCTGTACATGTACATTTCTTAAGGTCCCAGACCGTATTACATAAACCACAGGATGCATCGTATCTTCGTACCTTCTGATTATCTCAAATTCTGAGTCGACAGATGACTTGGCAAAGGGTTAAAAAACAGAAAGTTTTAGCAATCAAATCAGTGATGGACAGGGATGAACGTTCGATATTCAATAACCTATAATTACATGGAATGCAATACTGTGATCCTGATGGCCGGAAAGTGTGTTGAATGCTCAACTTTTGGGAGACTTGGTTTATAAAAATGAACTATCTGGTATTTCGCCAGGAATTTCGAAATAATCTGGACACTTCATTTGAAAATGCTTCATTCATGGAAAAGCATACGAACCTCGACTCCTTACAGATGTTCCCGTTCCCAGTTCCGGTTATAATTATAATTGGTCCCGAACTGGACTAAAGATCTTTCCAAGCGATTGTAGTAATTTACGGTAAGTTTTGAAGAAAGGTAAAAAGTGGGAAACCAAAAAAAGGAAGTTAGATTTTACCCCTTTTTCTTTGAAAAAAGTGACATTTGTTAAGAAATGAAACCCGTGAACCTGAAGGTCTTGTATCCAGAGCAGAGCCATGACAAAAAAAAGTCTCAGGTCTGTCAGATTGTTTTTGTATTTTGTGAGGATACGTATTTTGTTTGACGGATTGCGTGATGTACCTCAGACTTCCTCCGTAATCTCACTCTCCAAAGACCATTTTCCCCGTCAAAAAACTGACTTGACACGCAATATTATTAGACTAGCCGTGCGGTTTTGGATATGTTCTTGGCTACATATACGTAGAGCCAAGTTTTCCGGTGTGCAGGCGGCTTTCTGGATTAAAATATGCAACTTTTATGAATAAAACATTTTAAATTCGTTCTCACAAGCAAAAACTTTCAAAATTTTCAAATGTTTTCAAAAATTAGACAACTTAATTCAATTTTAACAGTAAAAGTCAGTATGCTCCATCACGGCTACGACATAAGTTAGCCAAGCCCTCAAGAACAACTAATTTAATTACAGTATTTTAATTGGGATCATAGAAAACAGACCCTTTCATTAGGCTCCACATTACAAGTTGACAACAATGATGTGAATAATGTCAACTCGTCATCACTCAAGTTTTCTGCGCAGAGCAGGGAGCAGGAACCAGAAATCTTGTTTCTTGGACGTTGGACGATGTAGGAAAAAAAGTGATTGAAACTTTCCTTGTGTAAAAGGGCGACGACAGGAAATTTCTCATAAAACTTTAAGCGTCAGAACATTTTTGTACTCAAAAAACACGGGACAGTTTAATTGCTACTAGAATGAGAAAAAATCATACAAAATTATAAACTTGCTAAAGATAAGGAAATCTTGAACCGCACACATCAACCACTTCAGAAGCTAAAGCCAAGCCAGGTTTCGCGTAATTCATTAGAAATACAATATGCAACATACAACACTCGGCTTATCGCAGGCCTTCCGTACGGGAAGATACGTAGGCGAGTACAGTAAACATGAAAAATCGTTTGCAGACAACGTTTAATTTATAGTTGGGATGACCTCCCTCCGACGAGTACTGTGTACACGTACAATATTCACATTGGGTTATATTAAAAACTGCTAGCGTTATTTCAAATTCCGATTTCAAGGAATATTAAAATGTTAATATTTAATTTGAAACATGCATTAATATTCAGGGTGTATCTAAAATTGTTTACTTTTTTTTTTGAAAAAAAGATTAAATTTACTGAAAATAATAGTGATAGGAAAGAGTCTTCAATTTTTCACACAATTTGGAAACATATTTTTAGCTAATTTTGAATTTATGACAGTAAAACTCAAAAACTAATATTGCGTTGCTAAGGACATTCAGTCATAGCAACACCCAAATCCTAACTGTAGACGATGAAACACTGGTATTCCCAGTAAACTGTGTCTAATTTTTTTAAATTGCCACTGTTGCTATGGCTATTCTTCCATTCCATACCAACGCAGTGTTAAATTTTGATTAAATGTATTATATAAATTCAAAAAAGGGCTTAATTCGATTTAAACAACTGCAAAAAAGTTGAAAGCTCCTCATGTTAAATACAAATGTCGTTTTACACAGCAATTGTCAAACGGCCCTCGCGTGTTTACAATAAAATTTAAGTTAGTTTGGCTTCGAAGTTTGACTTTAGGTTGCAGAAATTTTAAAAAATGTGGAAATTATTGAGCCCACCCTGTATATTTTTGAAAAGCCCTAAAAACCCATGATCCTGGCTTGGCTCAAATCGACAAAACGTAGAACAATTAAACTCAAATTTTCATGATTAAATTAGAAAAGAGTATAATTCAACTCACGACAGTCTAAACTTGAAATAAATGAATAATGTAAAGGCAGAGAAAAGGTCGCCAGGCCAGTCAAGCCAGAAGAGTTGAACTCTAAAAATGTGAGAAGACCCACCAAGTGAAGGGGTTAAAATTGTAAGAGAAAATCCTGTGACTTGACTTTGACTTCCTTCACGGGTTTGACCCGTGCCAAAAGCTAAAGAAAGACTTTATTTCCTTTCCCCCTCTTTTTTTACTGACACTTTTGGAAACAATGGTGCATTAATGAGACAGTCATCCACCCCATCCGGATGAATTTTTAATTTTTATAAGAATATAATTACTCTTAAGGCACTTGACTTGGAGGAAATTCGAGAAGACGTGTGTATTAATACGACTCTGAATTGAAACCTGGCAAGAGGGTCTTAATTCTTTCTACCTGTTCTTATAATCACAAATAATTTATCTCTTCTTTAAAAAATCTTTTACTGTGTCTTCGGCTCTGGTGGGCGATATGGCTGTGTAGGGCTGAATGCTAGCCCGATTCCTAGTGCAAAGCGCTGCAGTGTCTTCTGTGCATTTTAGTCTTTCGCGCCTCGACATTTCAATTTCTGGAGGACTGGGTAGAAGTTTTTCTGTGTTTTCTGTTTAAAAAGTAATTCACCTCAAAGAATTGGAGATTTAGTTGTACTTTAAAATTTGAAATATTTGTTGTTCACATTTTTCCACGCGTTTGGACCTAAATTTAAAATGCTATTCAGCGGTTTCAAAAAAATTCTCTAATTTTCACACGTTAGCGCCAAATTTGAAACACTGATCCACCGTTGAGGTAGTGTAGCTACCCACGTGTTTAACGCCAAAACTATTCAACAGTAAAGAACAATTTTGCTTGATTTCACACATTTGGCGCCAAATTTGAAATATTAGCTAATCTTTAAGGACACAATTTCACCAAATTTGAAATATGCAACCGTAAAGACACAATTTCGCTAGGCTAGTTGTCACACTTTTGGTGCCAAATTTGAAATATTATTCAAATATTAGTAGAATTTCCTTAGTTTTCATATTGTTGGCGCTAATTTTGAAATAGTATGCCAACATTAAGACAGCTTCGCCAGTATTCACACGTTTTTTGGATCCAAATTCAAATTTAAAGCACAATTCAACCTTCAATATAAAAAATCTACTGTTTTCATCGACTTGATGTCAAATTTTAAATATTATTCAATCGCTAAGGTGTAATTTCTCCAGTCTTCTCACGTTTGCTGATTATTCTTATACCCAAGTTAAATAAAATTGGCCAGAAATTTCAGCTGAACCAATTGCAGCTGGAACTACATGTGTAAGCCAGTAAAGCTCATTATAAGTACATATGACAGTTTAGTAGAATTGGAAATGTGGTTTGGTTGATTTACTATGACTTTCTCGCCTCATTCATAAATCACTCTGAACCAGAGTACGGGAACCCTTCGCATTGAGCATCGTCCCATCCATAGAGGCAGAGGCTAACAGGAGAGAAGTGTGAGACACTTTGTGGCAAGTGATGACAAATTCGTTCCAGTTCCACTCGATTGCCGCTGACCTCATGGGTGAAGTGGAAATTAAAAATTGGTAACTAATCCCACCTTGTCTTTTCCCTGTCTGGTTCCTCTCTCAAGAGACACTTGACTTGACTAAAACGAGCAGGAACCAATTGACTGGAACTCAAAATATAGATGTGGACAAGCACACACGGGGAAAAATACTGTAGAGTAGACAGAGCGCCAGACCACGCATCGTCACAACTCGTGATTGCCGAAAGGAAACATAATTTAACATTCCTAGCGCGTCAGCTAGGTCCTTCATTCCACTCTGCATACTTTAAATTTCGAACATCGCATATAAAGGTTTAGCAAAAACTATGACATGTTGTGTGTTTGATTTTGGAAAGGAACCATTCAATCAACATTTCCAGTCTCTGAGTTTTGCCAATATTTTCACACGGTTGGCGTTAAATTTGAAATTTTCATCCACGGTTAAGGACAGATTAGCCCATGATCACAGTTTGGCGCAAAGTATGAAATATTATTCCACAGTTAAAGACAGTTTACTATTTTCTCGCATTTTTGGCACAAAATTTGAACTAAAATTCAACCGTTTAGGACAGATTAACTTATTTACACACATTTGGCGACAAATTTGAAATATTTATCTACCGTTAAGAGCAGTCTACCCGGTTTACACGCGTTTGGCGTCAAATTTGAAATTCCTTCAACGCTAAGGACAGTCTAACCTGGTTTTACACGTTTGGCGCCAAATTCGAAATATTAATTCATTGTTAAGCACAGTCAGCTATGTTTACACGTGTTTGGCGCCAAATTTGAAATATTAATTCACTGTTAAGGACAGTCAGCCGTGTTTGTACACATTTGGCGCCAAATTTGAAATAATATTCAACCGTCTTGAGACAATTTCGCCAACTTTCCACCTTTTGGATACAAATTTGGAATGTTAGTTAACCGTTAAAGGTTTAAAATTGAAATTGAAACAATCTTCGAATTTGTAGATTTTTAAAAAATGACGAGAAAGGTTGATTTTTAATTTATCAACATTTCTAATCTCTGACGCAGAGTAAATTAGGCGATATCCGTGTATGCAAAGTGAATGCTATATTTTGCAATTGACATTTTGGTAAATTACGTATGTGACGGGACTAATTCGTTGTTCTACTTTTTCAAGAAGCTCCTGATTTCCTTGCTTGACGAGAGAGAGAATGCTTCATCGTGACATTAGTGACCTGAAAAGTTAAAAACTTTATTTCTGTTGTACCATGTACCAATCTGCCTATGCATATACTTTTAACATGCCCCCGTGTATGCTAATTCCACTATACGCCTTAAGGCGTGCAAAGACCAGAACTATCTTTAAATCTGACTATCATTTCCATCCATCTAACCAGAGAATCTAATGTCGAATTGTCGAACCCATAAGTTGTACACTGTACTTAGCATTTTCCGTTGTCTGCTCTTTGCTCTCTGCAATCTTTGACAAAAGTTCCACTTGGGATGTACAAGATTTGCATTTGTTGTACTTGGTCAGGCTTGGGAGCACATCACTACTTGAGTTAGAGAGGAAAAGCTATTCTTAAATGAAATGTTATTATAGCATCTTGGGGATTTGTCTCCTCATTTCCGATTCCTTTATAATAAATAAGAAGCTTGTTAAGAATTCATGTAAGTTTCTATGTTCCGGTCTATTTGGGAATATTTACATACAATTAGGCATGCGTAATGTACTTATGCAAATAAATTATGGATTTCGCAATTATTGAACCAATTTTAGCCCAATTTTAGCAATAACATGGATTTTCATGTAAAATTGTGAAATGTTGATTGGTTAGCTCGTCAAAAAGTTTTTTTTGAAAGGGTTATTTGTTTTAAATGTCCAGTTTTTAACGGTCATCTCGTCAAAGTGTCTATTTTGGTTTGTTTATTAGTCGAAACAATGAATCAAGCCCGTAGCTGGTGTTTTAAATGCTTTAATTATTAAAAAGACATATTTTGGCATTTTGACTCCTTATAATGTCGAATTCTTTAGTCTAGCTGGCTAAAATGTCTGCTTTTCTAAGACTGTACTTATTGAAATATTAAATTTTTGAATGTTTAGGTCGCTCAAATGTTACATTTTGCATTTAGATTGGTTTGCTTGGATTTTGAATGGTTAGCCTATTAAAAGGTTACTTTTTGAAGATCAATCTCTGTAATATAATGTCACATTTAAAAAAAAATGAATTTTCGATAAGAAAACCGTAAACTTGTCAATTTTTTAAGGCTTACTACGTTAAACTGTTGAATTTTGAAAGATTATATAGCTCCTTAAATTGTAGAATTTTATATCATGTGGGTATTCAAAATCGAATTTTGGCCCATGGTGAGCAAAAGCCTGGACCAATTCCCAATTCCAGCCCGAATTGTATATCTAAGCAAATTTCGACCAAAAATTCACAATCTTTACCTTCTTTACTGTCAAAATTATGAAAATCTATAATTGGAATTTAGTAAAACCTAACCTCAACATAAATTCAAATTTCAATAGTCCACAGTTAATTTTTAATTCTCTCTTTTTCACGACATCCTAGCAACAAGCGTGGAAGCAGCATATTGTACCATACAATGAATGTACACCTACTTTCACTCGGATTATTCACTCGACCGTCTCCGCTCTCCATGCATGATAATGTCAACCCTTCCCAAACTCTACTTCTTTCTAATTATTCCCACTCCACATAAGCCCTACTCAATAAAAATCCCTCCCACATATTTGTTTTATATGCCATGCCATGCATGCTCTTCTTAACTTGTCTCTTTACGCTGTACAAGTCAAGTGTTCCACAAGGAACGAGTCACCGTGCCTAATTCAACTCAAACTCAGGTCTCCTTCTAAATCAAAGGTTAAAACCTAAACTACATGCTCTCAGATGGAGATCAGTAATGAGACAACACAAAAATTTGTAGGACATAATGATAATGATCATCATAATAGTCAAGTACGCCAAAAACTTCAGTCACATGCTATTATTATGCTCCCATCTCCTGCTCACTCACACAAATCCAAAATGAAAGGAAATTTTTTGGGAACTATGCTTCCCTAATTTTATAAGTACATAAGGAGGCTCTGACGTGTGTCATATGCTCTCCTTTCTCTCCCTGTCACGTCCATTAATTAATTATCGCCACGTCATGGAACTTTTATGCCACTCAATTCATTTAAGTTCATCGAAAGTTATTTGGTCTTTGGTTTGGAATGCTTAAAATCTGAAACTGGAATTTACTGGACTTTTAGTTTCACTTTTTGAAGTTACGCAGGTCATGCCAATAATGCCACATGCCTTGTCAACTTTGTGACGCGTAGCTTTCACTAAACACAAATTAAGAAACAGTTAAATTCTGATTAATTGCTACGTGTCATCAAAATACGCGTCAACATGTCAACGTCAAGTACTAAGTAATTAGTTGATCAATTAAAAATTGGATGAAACAATGCGTATTTAAAATTTAATGGGAGCTGAAATGGTGCAGTATGGCGTTTGACGTCAGGTCAGTTTGGCTTTTATGCGTCAAATCAAATTAGAACTCAGAAGGCTGTACTGACTTATAGAAACCAACACCTCAATGAACAAACAATAAGATAAAATGGAAAGTGAGTCAAATAATGTTGCTCAAAATACAATACACGTGCTCGGGTTTCGATTTCGAGTAGATGGAAACAATGGGAACATTATGTTGTGTTACTAAAACTACTGTAAACAGTAACCCAGAAAGGGATTCTCCAGTCCAGTCCATTCCCAATGTCACTTTTAGGTAGGTACATGCATACCTCTGAGGGCATTGCTTTCCCATAGTTTCATTGTTAGTGAGTTACCCATATAACCGAATATACATATAAAGTGCATCGGTCACAGGTATAATTAAATATGCAATGCGTACGAGGGCCGATTCACAATTTCTCGCTTATGTTGCTGTAAAGTGAATTAGGCGGAGGAAACCTAAATTTTTCAGTTCCAGTCTACAAATTTAAAAAATGTATTTTCTAAAGCAAAATTTTTACAAAATTCTACGCTAAAGCCTGACGCAAATTCAAATGCAATCAAATTTGTTCAAATTCGTTTCTAAATTCATTCATTGCAACTTCAGAAATTAATAATCAGCATATTCTTACTTTTCAATTTTAAAGCTAAGTTGAATGAATTTTAGATTGAAACATTGTCAAGTTTGAATGAAATTCTACTGATGTACTCGTATATTAAAATTGAATATAAATATAGTTTTAAAATTTTTAAAAAAATTTCCCGTTTGATTTAAGTTTGTATCTGGATATCAAACGTTATTAGTAGTCAACCTGCGTACGCTGCATATTCTTAAACCAATGAAAATGAAAATATTTTAACCGAATTTTATGAATTTATGAAAAGCAAAAAATAAAATATTGAAAATGGAATGACATTAGATTTATTATCTAAACAAATAAGCAGTGCTTTTGAGTATATTTTTCATAATTATGATGGGAAAAGCAAAAATATTTACGAAAATCGCAATAAAATCCGTATTCATGGTTACAAAATCTCAATATTTTGTAGGAACGTAGTCTGACAATACTTCTACTTGTGAGCGAAATTTCAGCTTGAGTCGTCCATTCGCTCCGGAGATACACACATTTTTACTCCGCACGTAAACTTGTGAAATGATTCCTGTACAGTAAACTGCATTTCATTGTA
>JAQFYU010000058.1:0-40856 GCA_034694905.1 Ceratophysella granulata | reverse complement strand
GCTTGACAACAGAACAACAAGGCGGAGGAGAGATGACAGGCTGAAGTAGGACGAGTCTGTTCAGTCCGAAGCACCAAGCCTGACGCAGAACCATAAATCATGAGCATTGACTACTGGCTAATGTATAATGTAACGAGTACATAATACCCAGGCTCCGCTCCTTGTTTTTATTACAAGTGCACTACATGACTCGAGTCATAATTACGTGATTAACAATAAATTCTTGTCAGCCAGATCCGACCTGCTCCGTTCCCTATTCCAACTGTGTACAACTTTTTATCAATTACGGTCTTTCCCTTCCCGGTTCAAATAATGGTTTTGTCCGAATTTGGTCCAACTCAGGTCATTGGGCTAACCGCCGCTCTGTTCCGAATTCCGGGTTGTCACAAGTGGGAACAAGTGGGTAAACGAGTATGACTTTGTCACGCTTCAAAACTGACACGGCTGTTCTTCAGTATATTGAAATTGATAGGAAAGCTTAAAATACATAATAATTGAATCGAGGTCGCATTAAAAACGGTTTTACCCAAAGGTAAAACTGCTGGATTCTCTTTTCTATGTAAATAATTTCAATGTCCTAGAGTGAAAGCATCGCTCAGCATGCTATCCCGTACAGTAGTACTTTCACTCGGAGTTTACTTTCCAAATCTAAGAAGTTTGTATGGACTAGTATTTTTAGTTCAATATCTCAGCTTTTCGCTTTAAAAATTATTTTATAACAAAAAATAAAGTGAGACTTTGTCATTTAGAACCTACGTTTAGCAGTATTTGAATGGGCTAGCATTTAAAGTGACAGCTTTTTAAAAGATGGCATGCCATGCGGATGCAAATTCAAATTAGGCCGCCATGAACTTTTAGCTGAAGAAAAAGTGATGCATTTGATGGTCGATGTACTTAAGTACTCGTATGTTGAACAATCTATATGTTATTCGCAATTCCATCCAAAACCGCATTCAGAAGGTGTTGTTCCATGATTGTAAATAATACTTTCGATTTTGCGGTCATTTTCTGTCAAAATTGCGGCCACTTTAATTTTATTCTTTAAAAATGCATGTAAATAAATGGTAGTGATTGCATGTTTGCTACCCACCGGGTAGGCCACACACTGAAAGTGAAGTATGTGGTCAACCGAAATTTTTTAATTTTTTTGTTAGGCCACACAGTGAGGTGGGAGCACGTTGCGTGTGTGGCCTACCAAAAAATTGCAGATTTGTTGAGCACATGTATTTCATGGAAATATTGAATAACACTATTGAATTGATTTGATTTGGCGCAACACATCTCAAAACAAACCAATTGATTGATTGATACTGCACTAAATCTAGTTGCCAATCGCCCATAAACATTTCTGTTTTCAATTGTTTTCATTAAACAAACGAGTGAATTTAGAACGGTGTATGAGTTCCATTTAAATCTGAAAAGTTGGTAGGCCACACACGCAACCAGTGCCCACCTCAGTGTGTGGCGTACACGGTCGGTAGGCCACAATTGCAATCACTACCAAATAAATATAGTGTGCTTCTATTTCGTGCATGTTACTAACACTAACACCGTGAATTTCAAATTTCGATTGATTTGCCTACGTCAAGTCCAATCAGTTCCCGGGGCTAGATGTATTTAGATGGATAAATGAGGAAAGGGTTTATTTTCACAAATTGCGTATTGTGCAACAGCTAATTCTGTTTGTATTGTAGGTCTGGTTCCAGAACCGTCGAGCCAAGTTCCGTAAACAGGAGCGTCTGGCTCAACAGAAGCAGAGTTCGAGTAGCAACTCGAGCGGTTCGAATGGGTCTCAACATGGAAGTGCCGGAACGAACAACAATGGAAGTGGGTCTGAGAACGGACTCATTTCCTCCAGTGGCAAGTCTCAAGTCCAGTCTGAAATTAATGGAAAGTCATCCAAGGAGAACACAAAGCATTCCGAGTCCACAGGTAATGGGCCTCATAAAAGAAAACAAACTTTTACAACCTTCCCGTAATGGCTTTCTCAGTCCACGGACCCATGGCCCTTTGGGCCTATGTCATAGTCTGCAACCTGCAATTCCGGATTAAATTCGGAATTTTTTTAGTTGATTTGATTCTGTGGTCACGTGGGTCATGTCACGCCTTACGTCGTAGTGGAATTGAGTGGAAGTACTGTTGGAGAAAGTGGATTATAGTTTGGGTCTTGATATTCGTGGGGATGGAATAAATTTGGTCTGTGCTGTCCTAGCCGTAGTCTTCCGCCTTGGAACTTTTGGGTTTTTGGGTAGGAATAATTTCTCCAGATCCTTCAGAACTATAATTTCTGTTCCAAGAGTTTTTTTTTCCTTCCCTTTTCCTTTCGACTCCGGGTCGGAGTTGGGAAGGGAGTGGCTATGACTACTAGACTCTGGCTCAGTATGTACGTAGAGCCAGCCCAGGCCTGACTTTGGTTTTGGCATCATGTGGCATGGAGTAGCCTTCCTGACGCTAATAGAAACAAACGATTGGAAGGAATGCGAGCCGCAATTTCGTAGATTAAACCGTCACAAGCGACGTTCTCCAACAACCCGTCCTCCAAACTTTACTTGATTTCAGCCATGTCCTCCGCCTTTTCTCTTCGCATCTCCCCTTCTGGGACCCAAACTTACACTTTTCCCTTCGTCTATCTTATACATTCGGGCAAAACGCCCAGTTTTGACTTGACCCCATTCACAATATACAGCTCTAATTACTACAACTTCTTTACCTGCTTTCTTCCATAAACTACGGTTGAGGATACAAATCTTAATAACGCCATGTCGCATGTACAATCAAATCAATTCGCCACATTTTCAGACGTCGAAAACTGAATTTTGCAAATTGGCCTTTTGGCTACAAAATGATCTACTTTTGGCAGGAAATACTAGGCTTTTACATACACTAATTAGTCGCGGCTCCTCCTATTTTGTATATGCAAGGTTCATTCCATTAATTCATGCAGATGTTTTATAAAGGATATCACCAATAAAATGAATGAATTGAGCTTAGATTTTCGTCACAGGTGGAATACTCGTAATAGCAAAGTTGCATGTGTAAAAAGTAGCACTAAGATTCAAAAGACAGTTTCTACCGCAATTTTAGTTCAAAAATGCCATTTTACACTGTTTTGGAACGAATTTTGAATATTTTGTTTTTTCAATTTTTGAATTAGCATATTCGTTGATGCGTTTTAGTGAAGCGCACATAATTTCTATTATATGCTTGTATTTTCACGAATGGAAATCTAGTCATTTCTGTTTTAAGGGATTTTTCAACAGATGATAAGAAAACAAATCTTTTACGAGGGCACAAATAACTTGCTCAAACAAAATCTGTTGAAATCTTCACCAGTAGCTCGTCAATTTCGGAAGTAATGGATGGAAAGTATGCGGAGGTTGAAGATATTGCAGTTTTAAAAGAATTCATGACAAAACCAAGATTTTCGCCTAAAAATTGTATTAGTAAAAAAATTGTAATTATGTTATGCTTAATTTGTTGTTTCTGTAGTGTAGTCTAATATATTGTAGTTCCTTCTTTACCTGCGGTGAAAGTTTCAGGCCAATTCATTCAGCCTAAGCAGAGATCATCGATTTTGGTCAGGCATTTATCAAACAGTACTACGAATTCATGGAATTCCCCTTGTAAGCATCGTTATAAAGTTAGTCGTCGTCCTGTATTTATCGCACGTAATGAAATTCTCCGTTTAAGCAGAACAAGAAAATCAAAGTAGTATCCCACCGCTCATGAATTTAAGATTTGGCCACATTCAAATCGAATTCTTAAAATGCTGACACTTTATAAAGCCATGGGGTAAACAACGCTTATATTTGTAGCGAAATGATCCTGTGAAGATTTAACATAAGGTTTATTCGGCCAGGATTATACAAGCTCATCCAATCTAAAGATGAAGTGACTGGATTCTGGAATGTAGGTCCAGGATTTAAGCCTGCTTGGAGTAGGTTCTGAGTTTTATGGTAATGACGCACTTAGGCTTCCAAATTCCAGAGTTGTGGAGCCTTTGAGCCCATCCTCCACTTTCACTTGCTTTCTCCTCCCATCCCACATCCCACTGCCTACCTGGCCTCAGTTGAGCCCAAGTGTGAACTTTTATTGGGAATTGACGTAATGGTTATGAAGGGAAGTACGGGCCGTGTGGGAGACGTGAGAAGCAGAAGCAACAGGCAGATTCCATTATTCCCATAACCCTTTCCGCTCATTGGAATTAATCCTCATTTTCCCCGAGTCTCAATCCCAAGTCCTGTTACCACCTTCCACCTCACCAGATTAGAGTTTCAGACACACGGAATCCAAATGGAGACTCGACCTAATCAACTTGAGGGTTAGACCAGAACCAGAAGGCTTTACCTGAGAAATCTGAATCCCAGAAGGGAAAGTCCAGACTAGACCCAAGGCCTTGTGCGGTGAAGTGCATGGTATGTACATGTACATAGAGACATGCCTTCGGAGATTAGCTGGAGATGTGAGTCTCGGTGAAGGCAGGGATGCGGGGAAGACGGAGTCTAATTGTTTACTAGCACAAATTGAAATGCTGGCTAGAAATCCCTTCCACATCAATTATTCAGAGAGTTGGTTCATGAGTTAGAGCTTCCCAAACCTTTCTCTCCTGTCAAAAGTCAAGGCACACCTTCTAATCTGTCTCTCCCCTTCTTCATCCTCTACACAGTAGTGCACTCCAACTTCCCTTACGCAGAGATCAGGAAACTTTGGAGCTCAAACAATTCACTCTGTGGGCTTCCAGCTAGTACATCATCAAACCTTTGTCTTTTCCTACAACACGACGTCAGGCTCACGCCCACTGTGTTGTGTGATTAAATCTTCCGTTACAGTTCTAAAGAAAATTTTAAAGTTTGGAAATCAGCAGAGAAAAAGCTTCTTATGCAAAAAAAACAGGCTTTTCCGAGTGGTTTATGTACATGTTTTATTTTTTAATCTCACGATTGACACCCAGTAGCCTGTTTCCAATGACCAATACTGCATGTTTTTCATATTTCAAGATTCCATAGCTTCTTTTGTGTGAATGGATATTATTGGTATTTGGGTGTTTTCTTCTAATTTTGGAGTATATATCCGAGTTCTGAAGCATGATTTTGGACTTTTACCGCGTATTTGGACATTTTGGAAGTATTTTCAATTGTATTAGGCTTCAATTCAAATGTTTTTACATGTTCTTAGTTCCAGGCAAAATTTTGTTTTCGAAGTTAGTTTCATGTCTTAATTTTTAATTGATGTTTTTTATCATTTTAATAGCTATATATTTAATAGCGTTTTAATAGCTTTGGATGACAGGATTCTATACCACGCATTTACTCATGTTGAAATTTAAAGGCGTATTTTTTTTGCATAAAGACAAGGGTTAGATGCATATCTTAATGCATATGTTGAAATCCTGGTGTATATTTTAGCGCATAATTGAACCTTTTAATATCTATGTATTTGAAATGAGCATTTGGAAACCTGTGTGATTTGAAGATAAATTCAAATGTAAATTCAGCTCAGGATTTTTCCAATCTGCCATTATTTTACCCTTAAGCCTAAAATTGTCATAGGTTTCCAAAAATAATTAGCCATATTCCAATCTAGCCTAACTTATATATTATTTTAAGTCTTAAATTAAGATTTAAAATTAGTACATAAGTACTTTGTAGTACATAACATCCATATCAAGAAGTAATGTTTGATTCGAGAGCCTACCTAATCAACCTTATCATTATTCTTTGCATAGTTCATACACACTTAAGAACTGTTTGAGAGTTTATTATTTGAGACGGGGAACTTTGACGAAGAGACATTTTCATGAGTCGAGGAAGGTCTACTTGTTCCAAATAAACTGTTTCACTGTATTGATCCAGCAGATTAGACAGAACTTTGATCTCAGACAATTCAAAGGACTCAGATCTCAGGAAATCCCAATGCACTTTTGCATGCCTTCTCGAAACTCTAATTGAATTATTAAACTTTGGCCTTGCTCCTAAACTCTTTCAAGTAATTACATTTCGTTTAGTAGATTAAAGTTTATCGACATTCCCCATTCCGCATTTCCGAAATGAATTATATTGGCTTCACTTTCTTAAATTCAGTTATATTTTCAATTATTGCTTCAGTCAGCTAACAATTCATTCACTTCGATCTATTGTGGAGCTTTTCAAAAATGGGTCAAAACTAATGAGTCAGCCCTCGTATAAGGCTTATTCTCCGTAGCATTTAGAATTTCAAACACATTGTTTCATCGAACGCTGACATTCGTTACACCAGAAATTTCGAATTCATCAAAAATTCTAAAATATCATATTTTTTATTTCGTGACATTGTTTATCTAATTAAAATATTTGTATTTTATCCGTAGTCGGGAAGCACCATCCCTGCGGAGGCTCTAACGTGTCGTCTCCACGAGGAAATCAATCACCATCCAAGTCACCAGTCATTCCTTCCACGCACTTTACTCCGCTCATGCTGACTCCAAATCCGTCGCCCATTCAACTATCAAACTATGGTCTTACTGCAAAAGCTCTTTTCTGAAACTCATCTCATCTCTATCCCTACACATCCTGAGTCTCAACTAATTAAGTAATTAAGATACTTAGCTAATTCCTAAATTTACTCCACTACAAACTAAGCTACTACAACACGTTGTAGGAGTGTAAAATTGTAAAAGTTACATGAAGCTGGTTCAGGGCACGCTCTTCCACCAGCACCCACTCAGCGTCATCTCTCGAAAGAATGCTTAAAGAGAACGTTTGGTTTCTGATGCAAAGAGCAGATGGCACAAGAAACAGAGTTTTCAATGAAAACTGACGCTGAATTTAACGATCTCTCTAGGAAGGTTGTCTTTGTTCATTTGTTCATTCCTCTTACATGTTTCCGAGTCAAAAATTACAAGAAATTGATACACAATATTTTTATACAATTTATTGTAAGCAGCTTCCAACAAATTTTAAATATGCAAAGGATGCTAAGGTTAATTTCCTGAATACAACAGAAACACATTTTTTATTTGCAGTAGTTTGTAAATTGTACGATGCACATATGTTCACACAAAGTCCGAATCTGGTTTTTAACATATTTCGATAAATACATGCGAATATTAAAGACAGTATTAAAGCTGTTTACAATATTTTGCCTATTCAAGAAAAAATCGGGATTTATAAATTGAGAATTAAGAACCGTATTTGCGTGTCAATATTAGTACAGGGTAGGGTGAGTCAATGCTTTCATTCTGTGAAATAATTTTAGAAATAATCCTAGCAGAAAACTCAATTCATATTATGCTAAATTGAAAATTGGCTCTTCTGATTTAATTTTTTAAATGTCCTTCGAAACAATTTGTCGAAATTTTAAGAAAATTTCCAAGCATCTACAATGCATTGAGTAGTAAAATATGTGACCATCTATATATTGAACTAACAAAGGAGAAGTGAAAAATTAGAAAAGTGGAAAGTAAACTCGATTGCCCTCTTTTGGAAGTTTCCGTTGCTAGGGAAAATGGTTTCAATGTCAACGTAATGTAGTTTACGTAACATTACCTGAAAACGGATTATTTTCTTCCAATTTTGCTATGCTTTCAATGAAATTATAATATCCTGATAAAATTGTACATTTAATTGCATTTTTTATTGAATTTTAATGAAAAATTGCCGACTCACCCTGTAAGTACTTTAGTTTTCGAATTGAGCAGCAACATCTGCTTAAATTATTCCGTAGACTCAAGGCATTCAATCTATTCCTAAGTAGAAAACACTGTAATGTAAAATTATTCCAATGCAACACATCTTGAACTACCGTTTAACGAATTCAATTTTCATACATCTTGTTCCAAAAATACAATATTAGAATGGAGTTCTTACAATTTTTTCAGAAATCAAATTCTTCGGTTTATGTTCCAGTACTTCCATATAAATTCTATTTCATCCACATTATTCATAAATACTTGTGTAAAACCGGATGAGCCTAGAAACTTTTGTTGCTGTCTGGACGAACTTTGCCCTTGAACCTTTACTATTTGATTCACGTGTTAGAAACTTGACTAAGATAGGATTATGTGGATATTCCTCTTTTAAATATTTGTAAATAAGTCTCGTAAGTATTTTTAATTGTGATGAGAATAAATTACTTCCAGTTGGTCCTACTAGAGACCGGAGTGGAAATACTAATACAATATAGGTACAACAAATGGATCTTGACGTAAATACAGAACTTAATTTTGAAATGTAATTACAAAATAATGTGCGTAGAGGAATATTGTGTGAAGACTAGTGTGAGTCAATAATTAAGTACTTAAGTCTACGGATTCCTGGTAAACCCTAGTTCATTCTAAATTACGTAACTAAAAATACAAAAACTGATAAATAAATGTACAGTGTCACTGTGAAATTCTGTGTTTTTTGAAAATGGTCAGTTCCAAGTTTACTTTATTTGGAAGTCAATGCAGCTGGAATTAGATATTGTAACGTTGACCTGAGCCATAGTTAAATCGTATTTCAACTGATGAGCCTCTATAATTTATAATTTTCGTTGAACTGCATAAAAATGGTAATTTTGAAGGGATTTATTTAAAGAATAGCTCGTACTGGCGAAAGCCATTTAAATAATTCATAGAATATGCAATAAAAACTATGTCTATGAAAAATACTCATTATATTATTGAAATATTGACTACTTGCTACAAAATCCAGCCAGGTAAATTTTAAAATTACAAATAATATTAAGATGTATCAAATTAAGGTTCAAAACGTCAAAATACAATACAAGAGCATAAGCATACAAGATCTGCAAAAAATTGTGAAAACATTTACTGAAATACAGATTTACCTTTAGAAAACGTGAAAATATGCTTGAAACCTCCTAAGTATGCATCAAAATTTGAAAACCCATCAAATCAGCAAAAAAAATACACTAAAACCTTGAAATTTGCAAAAACAAACGTATCTAGAAACCAGATTTATGGGAATCGTTGAGATCTACAGTGTTTAAAACAAAACGTATTACTTAATCACGAAATTGCGTGTCCGTGAATCCAGTTCATGACTAAAATATACATGAATAATTTATAAGGACGCTCAGACACTTTTGTTGCCCCAGTCTGAAATCAATCAGCGCTTGATTTGATATTGTTGAGCCTGTCCATTGTCACGCACAAGATTACCCAGAAAACCAAAGAGCCGTTCTGCAGTAACGTGAGATTCGAGAGAGTAATCTGAATCTAGTTTTGGAAAATAGCACGGGTTCCTAAAACTGGTTTTAATATGCTTAACTACTCATTTACTGCTATCTGCGTCCATATTTCTCAACAAACTAAAATAAATTAAGACCAGTATTTTACGCCGTACAATTAAATTAAAAATAATTCACCAATCCACTCGGCTTTATTCGAAACTGGCCTGCGAGAAATCAGTTCGATTCAAGCCATTGTTTCGAATTCATTTTAAAATTCAGATGCAGTTCAGTTGCTGAAAATTGCGATTTCAATTTCAAAAATTCCTAAAATGGTAATTCGTATTTACCTACGGTTAACGCTGATTTTTGCCCAATCTCGTTGGCCACACATATGCAACAACCAACAAATTTCGTATTACTCAGAAAACAATGGTGTAGTTTTTTATATGTAGAAGAGACAGCTGGTGAAAAAAGATTTTGAATCAAAACTATACGCATGTTTCAGTTTTGAGTCAATCAAGCGGCAGATGAGCAGAATAATATTATAATAAGTGCCTCTGTCGTGTCCGTCTCCTCCTTAAAGAATCTTTGTCCATTATCCGCATCAATTCAATCCGAAGACTCCGCATATCATTTCGTGCACGAGATCTAAAAATACTCTTCAATTCCAACTTCCAACCTGATAGATTGCAGTGAGCCTGAACCTGTGACTGTGAGGGCTCTGAAACCTAAAATAATGGAATAATGAGCTGAAGACCAAAATTGTGTCAGTAGTATGGAAATTAGTGGCATAAGGTCTGGGTTTGGATGTGTGTAGGTAGGGCAATGGGATAAATCAATAGTAATTTGAGTAGCGTGCCTGGTACATCCCATCTCGGTCCAGTCCACAGATAATCTACGTTTTCCATGTGGACCTCTCCACCAACTTTTTGCATAATGACACCCAAAAAAATGAAGAATCGCCCTTCATTATTCATTTTTGGTTTTCAGGATTTATGCTGCAAAGCAAGCTGCAAAAAAATGAGAAGCGTTGTTGTTGGTGGACAAGACGCTGACCGGCTGACTCATCTTAGAACTTTTTTTTTTGCATCAAACCTGGTTTATGGGAAGAATAGTCCATGGATTAGCATTGCTAATTGAGTTTGCTGGACTGGAGTGGGCTGCGTGTAGGTTCGTGTCTGGTCTGCTCTGCTATCTCCGCAGCAGGATTCTGATATTGAGATTTGAAGGATCCAGCCACGTGCTCATTACTGACCATGTACTGCAGATTGGGAATGAGAGGTCTGGAGATGGGAACTGGACCGGAAGTCCACATGGCACGAAGAGACGACGGACAGAAGGCCAAGGTTAGAAATTGAAAGCTAAGCCAAGCCACCGGCTGCTTCTCCAGATTCTCCACAAAAGAAAACCAAAGACCTAATTTATTCACGTAAAAAAACTCATCTTGAGGAAGAAGGGAGGATGAGAGACGATGTATGACACGGCAAAATGTATTATTACCATGAGAAAAAATCCTATAATGAGGGAATTAAACTGTGTTAAAAATACATTAGGGATTCAGGAATACGAGGGACGTCTCAAAAGTTCGTAGACACGTTGATACATCATTATCCCCATTGAGGATCGCTGGATATTCAATTTCAAGTCTCAAAGGCAAAAGCCAGTTGGGCAAAGCCAAACATTTCAAACCTTTTTGTTGCTAAGGAGTTGGATAAAAAATTGTATGATTGATTTTTATAAAAACATTTTGTGAAGGAAAATCAAAGTTTATCAAGAGCATTTTCAGTGCAAATCACATTGACAGTTGGAAATATTTTTTAATTTAAATATATTGATAGGTTGATAAGCTCCAGTAAAAACAGTGTCAAGAGCCCGACCAAGGTGTCAAAGAATCTTGTGCCCGACATTTGACCGAAAAAACTGGAATAGCCATGGAAAATATCGTTTTACACAAGTTTATATTATGTTTAAATTATACGCTTTGGGTTTTGCTGATTTTTCCCAAGAGACGGATTACTTTTAGATGGAACTAATGATGCTTGAGTCAGAAAAATCGGCAAGAAATCTCCAAAAAAAAATTCCGGCCTCCAAGTTTTTCACAAAAATGTTATCAAAAAATAGGACAATGCTGCCTACATTTACATTTACCATATTATGAACTCATATTTAAGATTTGTTAAACACAAAGTATCGCTTGTCATGAAGTTCAATCAAAGGTATGACCAATAACGCTGTATGTCTGGATTGAACACAGATTTTCCAGTTTTTGCTCAGCGACCAAATAGTGAGATTTTGCATGCAAAATGCATTAACACGTCGCCGAGCCACTTCACAATTCAAAACTTGAAAATTAAGGTCTACCATTTAAACAAGGCGATAAAAAACATGGATCTGGCGCTAAATCTACCGGTTTTTGCCTTGATATCTTTGAGGCGCTTAAAATTCCCACTAAAAACCTTTCAAACCCAGTACTAGGCGCAATGTGTAAGCACTATTTGTCGTATACACCTATGTAAGGTCTGCCAATTCTACGAGTAATTTCCCAACCTATGTTGATTTAAGCTGGTTAATCTTCAAACGGATGTCAAAATTTCTCAATCATTTGTCCGAGTTTGACCTATTTTCGATTTTACATGGGATATAGTTGTGCAATAAACGAACTTTTGAAACAACCCATGTAAAAATGGAGCATTTGGAGACCAGAAGGAAGGGAATCTGGAGTGGACTCGAGGGCATGACCAGAAATGGTTTCTTTAAACAAAGTACCGAAGAGCCCATGCATAATTCGGAATTAGCCGATCGTTTGACTGAGAAGAAGCTGGGATGACGTCTGGGCTTCTTCTTTTTCTGCCCTATCACTTCCTCCATCATCCACTCATCAAGTCAGTTTCGGAAGAAGGGACCTAGTTACATCCCAAATCATCTACTCGCTATTTAATTTGCATCTTACGGTGATTCTGGTTCAACAACAAGTCCCTCACCGGAATATTGACAATTGGCATGCTCGTAGAATTAATATGTAGGATATTGCTCATTCCCTGGGAAAGCACAAAACAAGGATTTGCACTCCATTCCAATTATGCAGTGAAGGAACCAGAAGACCGCAAGTAACACATGGAGTAATTAAGTAATCCTACTTGGAAAACGGACCTCAAATTGCCCTATAAATCTATTTATGCCTTTCAATGTAAATGCTAATAGCTATTGGAATGGGATCATCTACATACTTCCATGTATTTTTTGTTGGACAGCTGCATTGAGAGACATTGCGTGTTCCTCAAATGTATTTAGCCCAGCTATTTAAATATCCGATTATTAATGTATTTTAGTATTTTGGATCATGGGCTATTAGATTTTGACTCCGAAATGTCTGAAAAACGGGATGGACCCCACGGAACGATTTCCAAATGAGCCCATAAAATACTCAGTCTTTGCATATTAGTCTAAAAAAGGACCATACAGTATATACGTAAAATGCAAAAGGCAATAAATTGATATCAAAATGCAATATAATATGTACCAAAAATACCAAAGACGAGTGCGTTCTGAAATATGCAGTAAAAGTCGGTTTACATGCAAACAAATGCCTTTAAATTTTGAAGAAGTAGATGCAAATTGTAAATTTCAGTTCGAACCAGTAAACTGGAATCAAATTGCTAAGGTTTTGTCTAAATAGGATATTGGAACAAATTAAATCCTGCGAAAACTTTAGACCAAAAAGCTAATATAATAGAAAAAATACCTTTAAAAAGTCGCAAATTTTGCAATAAAAGTGCAAAAATATGCTATATAACGCCAGAATATGCACTAATTTTTTTTTTAAAAACATCAAAATACGGAAATACGATAAGTAAATACGATATAAATACGATATAAATAGAATGCTAATTCGTATCTTAAAATATTCCAAAATAAGCATAAAAAAATTTGTTACTAGAACCCTTCCTCTGTGAATCGCTATGATAATCTTTAATTGAAAATTGTAAATCGAGTCCCTAAAAGAATTTTTTTTTCAAAAGAAACCCTTCCTTTAATTGCACAGGTGAGCTTGCCTTCGTATGAATATCTGGTGAATCCATCTGAACTGATTGCTTTGTATGATTTATTCTCTATTTTCAGTTTATAAAGCAGACAAGAAGCCTGTTTGATTTGGAATTTGACAATTGCTGTACGTGTCCACAAAGAGATTCACAATAGCGACTTCCCAGCTTGTAGCTTGTGTTATATGGGAAGTGTCTTCTTGGATGTTTATAAATAATTTCGTATCTGAAGATCAGGTCAGGAGTCAGGACCTGAGACCTGAGCATATGCTCCTTGGTCTGTCGCAAGTGGGAATCCGAGCTGAGGCTGGAGATAATGAGTATGTAAAGGAGCCTGAAGAGATGCGTTCTTCCTGGAGCTGGAAGGACAGGTGTGAGTCGGTGGTGGTAGCAGTGGACAGGTTATCTTCTTCCGTCTTGACCTTGGCATTGGGACGAAGAATGGAAGGGAGTCGGAGAATCTAACAGCAATATGCTCCGATTATCATCGGAGAGGAATACAAATGGATTTTGATGAGACCCGGACTCCACCGGCTTCCAACCCAGACATTCAGGATTTTTTGTATGCTCTTCCTTCTTGGAGCTTCTTGAACTTGAACCTGAACCTTGAAGGGACCACTTTTCTCATGCCTACTAATAATAACATATGTTGACTTATTTATGTAAATTGAGGAGGCAGCTGGAAACTCAGCCCAGAGGACGGAAGACTGGATGGATCTAATTCCAGACTTTTATTTTGGAAATGTGAACTTTCTTCTTACCGACTGACTACAGCTTGGAAAATGCTCGCCGTCAATTTCCACCAACTCACTGAATCATCGTACTACTGGATAGTACAAATTTCTAAATGTATTCTATCTTCAAGGACTCCAAATTTTCAGAAAATGTGCAGATTCAGTGATTGGAGAAATAAAATTTTAGATTTAAAAAAAGTATAGACTGAAATCTGTTTAAATGTTTGCCATAAAAACAGGTATGTGACATTCTACGTTAAAAATGTGACGGATTTTACTGTATTTAAAATTGGGATGTGAGTCACTGCTCCATAATCGAATATTTGCCACTAAATTGCCTCTTCTTGCATTTCAAAAATTTAAATAACCTAGGTAACTAAAAATAATGGTTAACCTATCCCTGGGAGAATTTTAAGATGAATTATCGAATTTACTCCTTAATTTAATGTAGCCAGGCCAATTATTGATGCACGGGACTGAACGACAACAGGCTTCACATATCTTATTTCCTATTATGCCAGGCCTAATGATGAATTTTCTATTTTCAATCAATTTTTTTTTAAATACGAAAATTACGTTGAAAATGTCAATACCTACCTTCATAGAAGCTGTTTATGCAATTTTCACGAATACAATTGTATGTCGGGCACTATTGATCTAGAACCACTCGAATTAGACCCCTTTGCTGCCTTGATTTTCGCTCAAAATCTTTGGCCAAAATAACTCGTAAATAGTGTCGTACCAAGAGATCTTTAATGCATATTTTTCTGTCAACTTGTATGTATTTACAATGGAAGAGTAAAGGAAAACGTGGAAATTGGTTCTTGGTAGAGCATTTCAATAGCATTTATTCATATTTTCCTTCAAAGGAAGCCAATACGTTGTACAAGTAGTATTTCATTTCTATATAATTCTACGTTTCTACAATATTTCGATAATTGAACCCATCTAACGATATGTTGGACTTAACACTAGTATAACAACAACAACAACAGCGGTACGTTAAGAAATATAAAACAGGAGGGGGTTCATCCACGCACAACAATATAATAGTAGGATTTTAAATTATTCTGTCTCGAAAACAAAAAGATTGTTCCCAGTTAACCTGATTGACATTACCGCTCATGAAAACCGACTCGGACTGATACAAAAATAAGGTTCAAAGAGCGACGGATGATGTAAGTTCCAACTGATTTTCTGTAAATACATTATTTTGATCCTTCCTGAATTCCTTGGAGTATAAATATTCTCTCTATATAATATTTGTTAATTTGGAGTAGAATAGTAATAATTAGGAAATTTGTCGATTAATTGTTTAGTATCCTCCATTATCACAGTGACTCATGTCCTCAACTCTAAAACTCTAATTTCTTAAGTTACCAGGAATTTCAAACAACTTTTCTGTTCAGCACTGAGCACACCTACATTTCCTGGTCTCTTTCTTCTTTCCTTGTACCAGTTTCAGTTTCCTCCAGACTCAACCTCACATTTTAATTCAATACATACAGTTTCCCAATACAAACCTGTACAATTATTTATTTCTCGAGAACTGTTTTGATATGCTTCTTCTTGTTCAGCTGGACAGATTGTCCAGAGCTGAGTTATTTGATTGTTCTTCCAGGATACAATCCACATGGACAACAAGTTAGTAGAACTCTATGCTAAAGTACGGACTCATTACTAATACATATACATACATTCATCCAGACGTTGATACGCTTCAATGTTGCTTGGACCTGATTATCTGATTCCTGAATAATAAGCAAGGAATAAATATATTCCTACTGCCTGACATTATGTTAAGTTATAGTATATGGTCAGGCCTACAACCCTAAAAAAAAATTAGTCCTGAGGAGACTGCATGAAACACTTATAATTTTGGAAGGAGGAGATTGTCTTCAATAAAAAATGATGAATGGTTTCACACAAAGGCGATTCATTTCTATTGAAATAGTGCATAGATTAAAAGCCCTATTTTTTGTCTCTCTTCAACTCCATAAATACTGGACAGAGGGAAGATGGTAAGATTCTGAGTATGCAGCCCTAGTTCTAAATTTGAAAGTATTGATGACATCAGTCTCGCCTGATCCTCCCGTGTCATTGAGAAAGTCATTTCATATATATTTAATTACTTTTTCAGCCTATGTCGGAGTCAAACTGAGAAATCATTGGAATTCAGGTATTTTCTGTATCGTGCACTCCCATAGGTTACTCCCGAATCTGCTTGAACGAATCAATTAATAAATATTTTTTCTTAGATTAACCTACTACGTATACCATTCACACTTGCCGCATTTACACTTAGAAATAGAGAAGCTACGACAACTGCTATTGAAAAGAAAACAAAAGAATGAATCTACTTTTGGATTTTACACCCAACTTAAATATCCAATCCAGCCCATCAGAACATAGAACATCCATAGGTGTATTGTGTAGTTGCTACCTGCAGCAGATGCAAATTCTATTAAATATGGGTGCTTAGTCCAACAAAAAAAAATCAAGTCATAAGAATAATTAGCGATTCTATCTAAGGAATTCCTAATTAGATTCACAATTGTCACACTTTGTCCAGGAAAATGTGTAGAATACCTCTCGTAGTTCCAATCCACTCCTCAAAACTTTTTTTAGCAGAGTGATTCTGACCCAAAGTAAGTTTAGTATGCAGTCTGTGCGTTGAGAAATTAAGTCGAGCGAGCTACGTATTTTCTTTCTTCAGTTCTGGGATTCGTCATGTGTACAACTTAAGGAGGAGCGTCAAGCCTAACTTAGAAACTTAATCCTGCCTTCCTGACTCGTGCTCAACTACTAGCTAGAAGTAAGTACATATAAAAACAAATCCGTGTTTTCCTCTGTGTAGGCCAGATTCGGGTGAGAATCACTAGTCTAGAGTTATATGTAGGAGTAGCTACTGGGCCTCTGATTACGTTCTCACTTGCAGGAGCATGTTTGCAAAGGAGGAGTTTGTAAACTTGAAGTGTCGTTTGTCGTAGAATTTGAGGAGGGCAGGACTGTAGGGATGAAGTTCCTTCAGATGGACGTAGTGTTGTTCAGGTTCTCCGGTCGTATGTCCGCATTCCTCACACACGTACACCTTCGTCCGTCGTTCCTTGTAGGCGTACTGGTGCTGCATGCCGTGGACTTTCAAGCAGTGGGACTCCAGGCTACATCGTTGTGTAAACGACTTCTCACACATATTGCATTTGTACGGACGAACTCCTGGAAATCCAGAGGAAAAACGGATTTAGAACATTCCTGCATAAGTGGATCTGGGGTTAGGAATCCTGATTGGTTTGGTTATTGGGATTTTCAGGACAATTATCATGGAGCTCGCATGATCCATCAACTATCCCGTAATCCAGCCTAATCACACCCCTTCATTCACCCTTAGCCAAGCTTGGATCTTAGGCTTGAAATTATTCCGGAATGGATGCCCCCCAGAAGCGGATGAATCAATGTGTTATTGTTGGGACGTCCTGGTCTCCATATACTTATCATTTTTGATCTGGCTACTGAATTTAAACCTTGAGTACAATACGAGTGCGGATTTAAAAGTCTTGTCGTTAGGATTGGGGCTACGCGAGACACGATTTTTTAAAGTGTCATTTCAAAGAGCATGCCGCAAAATTTGAACTCGTTTGGTTCCATTAAAAGTTTTTGGAAAGCTTTCCAATGGAGACTACCAGCTTGGAGTAGCGGACCGTAATTAACCCTTCAGTGTGGGGAAATTGTTATCAAACCTAAATGAAATTCAATTTCTCGGAAGATATCGAAATCAAAACTGAAAAAGCGGAAAAGTGTTTTTAGGATCCAAAAACTGGTTTCAATAAAACCTAAGAACCTAATCCTGATAATATACGAGCCCTGATGTCTCAGATTCGAATTGATAAGGGCGGATGATCCATCTTAAATCTTAATCTTCCTACCTACCACGAAGAAACAAAGCCTTGGCACTTGAGAAGCTGAATGAAGGAGTTGAGCAGAGTCAAGAGCTCTTGATCTGACATGCCTGGGTCGAGGAACAATAGGAGGCTGAAGAGGAGCTTACCAGTATGAGTCCTCGTGTGTCTCTTCAGATCAAAGGTGTCGTTGAAGCCCTTGCCACAGAAGGTGCAGAGATAGCGCTTCACATCCGAATGACACTTGAGATGACGATTAAGTAGTCTCTGGAGGTTAAAGCCCTTTCCGCAAATACGACAAGCAAGTTTTCCTCCGCTCACTGCTCCGCTCCCCGAACCCGCAGAACCTGTCGAAACAGAGCTCTCCGTACAATCGGATGAATTATCACTGTGATGACTGTGGGCCTTCTCAACTTCGATCCCATGCTCGGGAGAATGGGAGGCGAGCGGGTTCTTGATTCCGTGTCCGCCATTCACGAATTCCACCGAAGGCTCGGTCGGAAGTCCCAACTGGAAAATAAGAGAGCAGAGGTCAGACTGAGGCTCGGAGATCACTTGACATGGTTTATTGTAGATTCGAAATGGGAATCTATCTAATGCGTGTGCATGTTATTATCGGGAATCGAAATAGAAGAATGGCATCCCCAGACCGTATTAATGCCTATTGCCCAAAGCCCAAGCCCAAAATTCTATGGTACGAGGATTGATTCGCTATTTTCTATGTTATGTTTCACTGATATTTCAAGAACATTAGTGACATTCAATAATTTTCAAATTCAGTGAAAGAAGCATGGAAGCAAGCGAATCAACCCTGGAAATATCGACACTACTGCGCTGCTGTAGTGTCTGACTAGGGCTAGCTTATTCTAGTAAAAGTAGCGTCTGGGGCTAACCCGTTGTTGGTAGGCGGAGGGTCGAGCCTTGGAAACTTTATTGACAGATGACGCGGAGGACTGTCTTGGGGTTCCAGGTCGAGATCGGCCAGAGCCAGCAGACGACGTGGTGGGGTTGTTGGTGGGTGACGGAGCGGAGATTAGCGCGAGAGGGGAAATCGAGGCGGGGAGGCCCAGAATTTGATTTACCATTTGATTGGACGGACAGTGGCTCATGATGGAGGAACTGGTGGACACGCCCGGATTTCCCAACATGGACGTATTGATATTCAGCTGATTGTCCAGAGCCGCACTGAAATCATCTGTGAAGTTGAAGCCGCCGAAACTGAAAAAGTCATTCGAAGGTTGTGGAAGGTACTGTTGTCGGTCTGGAAAGAGAAAGTAACAGTTTCAGTTAGCTCATGCTTTCTCTTTGTCAGGTAAACCTGTCCAATTTCTGAGATGTGAATATTTATGTCATTGGCTGGGGTGGGCAATGCCATTTCATTTTGAAAATCAATGATTTTTAAATCAAGATTTTGAGCTACATAATGCTTTTCATTTGCGAATTTGATTTTGACAAAGTTGCTTGGTTTTTTATTTGACGAATTTAATAAATGTATGATTTTGGATTTCGAAAAGAGTGATTGTCATATAAATTGATATGATGGTTTAAGATCATGAATGCAGAACTTAAGAAATTAGAGTTCCAAATAACTAATTTTCATTGAATTCTTGATTTTGGTTTACATCTTGATGTGAAAATACATACAAAAAATTTTTTTTTCGTATGTAAGGACTACTTTGGCATATGATGCGATAATGCGTATCCCTGTTAATTGGTCCCAACTTCAACCAGTATTTAAACCATAGGCTTGTTTGAAAGTATATTGCGTGCATGGAAGCTAGCCAGATGTCATTCTGCTTGAGATGAACGCACAAGAAACTGTTTTATCATGGCCCAGGTGAAAGTTGGGAGAAAGTACGCGTCGTTTTCGTAAACAAAAACCTCGTATTAAGAGTTTGCCGCTGTCTACTTATTTGATGAGACAATGTGACTTGACTATGTACATAACATACAATTGGAGTACGCTAGCATGAATTTTGCAAATGCGTATCCAAAGAAGTGAAAGTCAAACTTACTATTTTCCACCATGGAGTTACTACTCCGCTGCATGTTATACTGAGAGTTGAGATTGATGTCACCGTCATGTCCTCGACGACAGTGTTCAGAATTAGACGTGGGGTTCGTATCGAGCGGGGTGAGGGGTGCAAGAAGTGGTGGGGGCTCTGGTGGAGGAACATCCACGTCCCCAACCGGCGGGTCGTCCCGGTACAATTCTGCCAGTTCCAGGAGTGACTCGGGACTTGGGAGCGGTAGGAGAAGAGGGTCATTCCCCAAATGCCCTCCCCCTCCTCCGCCCCCGCCCACACATACGTCAAGCAGCGTCTCAGTCTGTCGGTGATCGTATCCACGTAGAAAACTCCCGCCCATTCCCCCACCTCCTCCGCTACTTGATCCGAAATGTCCACCCAGGCCCAGAATGTGAACGGGTGGGAGTGGGTCGGAAGCGAGTCGACTGTAGCCACCGCCTCCGCTTCCACTGCTCGATCCCATCCCACCTGACATGTTCGTCCCGTTGTGACATGGGTCTGTGTTGTTGTTATTGATTCCGCCGGGTGGATGACCATTTTCTCCGTTGCTCTTGTTATTCTGTCCATTCGGCATCCCACCCATCCGTCCACCACGCGGTGGTCCATTTCCTTCGTAGTCCTGAGGTTCTGGACTCGTATTTCTAGTAAAATAATGGATCCCATTGTAAAACTAAGAATACATGACGTAATAAAAAACTCAATGCTACAAAACTTACCGATCGTTTCCCTGGCTGAAATCTAATGGTACTTCTTGTTCAGGTGGGAACGGGGAGGCTGGTAAAGGGGATTTGGGGGCAGGAGCACGTTGAATTACAGACGGTCTCGGAGGTGTCAATACTTCTGGTTTCAAAACACCCGTCTCCCCACGAATATTCTTCCCATCAGCACCTACAATAAAATTAAGTATTGTCAAATGGATTCATTCGGATCTCCAAGTCAAAAGTCAAATCCAAGCCCTATTTTCATATCCATGTAGGGAAGAGCGGGGATTAGGAAATGGCATGGGAACCCAGTGGTATTAAAATGTCTTAACGACGTGCTAAGAACCCAAACGTAATTATGCAGACGTACTAATCAAAAGGACTCAATTTCTATCCATTAATTCTGCATGGGGCATGATGACGTGGTGGAAGTCTACAATTCCATTCAAACACTTGTCCCGCAATTCGTCTTGCTCATGTCAATCCAACTTCCCGACAAAAGCAGAGCTCATTTGATGCAATTACTCGAGATTAATCCTCACCAATCATACATCTTCTCCTTTGGCTCTCGAGTAAATGAGATTTGCTCAGTTCAGTTCGTTCACCTGACGTAAGGCAGAGAATCCGAGTCTTTTTCTCAAGAACTAACTGGAGGGATGAAGAAATCCCTCAAAAAGCCAAAAGCCCAGAATCCCAGCCTCACCAGAAAGAATAAGAGGGAAATGAGTGAGTCTTATAAAGGGAAGATTAGAATCAAAAGTTGTGCCTCAGCCTCATCCACCAAAACATCTCATGCCCAACAAACGTGAAAATAAAAAAAAATGCCAAAAGTCATTTCACACGAAACGGGATTTCATTTCCTTTCATTGAACTCTTCTCTGATAGCCCGGATTGAGCTTCGCTGCGGAATGAGGGACAGAAGAACTGAAGAACGCCCACAAGCAATGAGAGTTTAGGAAGCCAGGACCAGTGAATCCACTGAGACAAAAAAAAAGTGGGGAAAATCAGGTTGGCTCAGTTTTTTTTCTTGTGCCACATTTGTTTGTACGTGGAAGAGTCCGTTGGCTAATCCGAGTCACTCTCAGTCAGTCAGGGATTAAATATTCAAATTTTACTAGCGGATTCTCCATATTCCGTGTGAGGACTCTTTGCCTTACTCCTAACACACTTGTCACTTCGTATGCTAATCCAAATCTGGATTCCGTATAACAAAAACACTCGTTCCAACTGATTCAGCTGGGCATTCCTAGAAATAGCTTCGACCAGATGCTCCTAGCCAAACGTTTAGCACGGGCTAATTGGTGGAATATTCAGCGAGTATGATTTACAGTTCCAATTGCCCGCATTTATACCTTCCCAGCATCTCCTATTAATATTTATGATCCTATTCCGAGATGAGCTTTGCCAATTAGCCTACTCCTCCAACGTCTTGTCCCAATGGAGCTTCTTCCTCGACCAGGATTGACATGACTCTTCCCAGCACAGATTCTTGAGTGAGGGAGAGGATGGATGGAAAGACGTGCTCGACTAATCAACTTCCTAACTAACCGCTATGGCTCATGATGACGGGAGGGTGAACGAACTCCGTTCCCAGAGTTCCATTGCAGATTCTAAAGTGCGAAATAAGACGTGGAGAAAAAAATGGAAGCTATCCCAGCCCATGTCTTCTCAGCTAAATCCTTTCCCTGTCCTGAGTCAAGAACCACCTGAGGATATTATCACCTTGGCTTGAGGGCTCCACAGGATTTTTGCAGGCTTGGAAGGAAACAGTTGGAGCAGGGATGGAAGACTGAGCAGAATTTGCAACGGGGTTGTTCCTAGACGGAGACGCCCCTCCGAACACATTCCAATACTAGTCTTCAGCTCTACAGCCTTTCACCCACTCCAACAATGCTTAATGGGCATCTTGAGATTCAGGCTGATCTGAGCTATACCAATGCCAGGACGAGTTGACTATTCATCTCATCTCTGCATGGATTTTCCTCTTCTTGGGTGAAAATTAAGGTTCGGTCCAACAGTGGACTACCAACCAAATGAGAGACACGTTTTGAAATTACTTCACGTTCTTTGGTAACAAAAGACCCATTGTTTCCCTATTTCCTACAAGAAGAATTGTATACGAACCAGCATGCAAGCATCGTCCACAAAGTAGTTTCCACCTGCTCCGTTCATAATATTCAAATTGTATCAGATTCAGTTGGACACGTTTCCGAGGTTCCAGACTGACACTACAATATTTTGATGGCTTATCGTTTGTAAATCCGACTAGCACGCAAATTAGGTTTGGAGTAGCGTCAAGCGAATTCAGGATTCACGGATATTTCTGCTCAGAGCAGCATTGGGCATAGTATGCTTGACAAGGCAGAGGACCTGAATGTAATAATTCTAATGAAGATCCTGAACATGTCAATAATGGATCTACAATGTACAAGGCTATGGATAACTCCTCGTTCCACCAAAATTGGAGTTTCCGGAATGAATTGTTGCATGAAAGACTCGTATGGGAGTGAATTGAAGGGGTTGAGGTAGCGAAAACTCAAATTGGCAAGGAGAAACATGCAATTTCTGCATGAAGCCCGAGTAAACGGAAAATCACCATCTCAAGACGGTTCAGCATGCATTGTTGGACTACGAAGCGTAGAGCCACCACCGCCAGCAGTCGTCCGTTCACCTCGTCTCATCATTATCCATCCTTCATCTTCCAAAACTCCTTCTGATAGGCTGAGCTTCGGATCTTGAGAACCGTCCCAATCTCCTTCCCTACACCAATGCTCTAGTCCTCATCTTCCTCAGAAAATGGTTTCTTGTTTCTACAAGTACCGTTAGTTAGTTCCCGAATCTATAAATACGGGCTCAGGCCATGTGTCAAATGGCTGAATTGACATTTAAAATAGAATCAGGAGGTCAACGACCAGACCAACCATAATTACAAGGGTTCTAAAAGTGATCCTCCAACCCTTTCTATGAATAGGTTAGAAAATTCGAGAACTAAAGGGTTGACCTTAGGAAATCGGTCCAGGGTTCAAATTTGGGGAAATGGAAGATTTCTCCTGTCCTACTCTTCCAATGTTGAGCCAAAGGATTGTCCTTGAGTGACCAGACCTTTTCTCCATCATAAATACATAAAATTGAGTGAGATACGCAGACGAAGAGAGGAATGTGTTAAATGCTACTGGTTCTGCCCTCACTCTTCCCTAAAATCGTCAAAAACAGAAACATAACGGACTAAACGGACTGTAAGTGAGGGTTGAGTGAGGAGAAGGGAAGGATTAGGAAAGGATTTTAATATGTATGAGTTCCAGACTAGGAATTCGTAAGAGGCTAATCACATGTGTGGAGTCCAATCCGCTCAAAGGGATTTAACCAAACCACAACAGGTGGAACTGATACATTAGGCTGGAATTATTCATGGACAAGTTCTGATTTGGACTTTTGTGGAATAAATAAATCCGAGTGGGATACATGGACTAGAAGAGGAATGGCAATGTCAATCTAATTCAACCTCAGGCAAAATATGGAATCTTGTTTAATTCCAGTTGAAGAAAAAAGTGTCAATATTTTTCCCAAGGAAATTTTACCCTTTCCAGTCCAGACGTCAGAGCTATTAAAATGGTTCGTTCAACCGATAGTATGGTGACTGACGACTTCATGTTTCACTTAAACTGGAATCTTAACATATTTTTGCGACCCTTTTTAAGCTTTTCGAATTCTTTATGATAGCCAAAGGATGAGCTTTGACTTTGAGAACGTTTACAATTTATACCTGGGCGGATTTTAGTATGAGACAGGGATCATGATTTATATTTGGGGACAGTTTCGGTGGAACCAAGTGATAATACTAGAATTGTATAATTCTCTCCTGATCCTCATAGATAGATAAAAAATGAACCCAAGGATCAAGTAAAAAAAACTGAAATTGACATGAATAAAAAAAAAGGTTGGCAGTCCGTCAAGTAATAAATCAAGTCCAGATACAAGAGCCCAACACTTGTAACATTGTCCATCCAATTTTTTTACCATTCAATATTAGCCATAGTTTAAGAGCGGTCGAGGCTAGGTCTTATGATCTTTGTATTATTATATGGAACTTTATGAGTATGTAGCATGTTCTAGGATAATTGGCAGCCTTGCAAGATGCTAAGAAGGTGTATATGCAGTCATGTCATGAGTCCGTACTGTATATCTTGCTTGACTCAATATCCATTGCGGCTTCAAATAAATGCGTAGCCATGGGCATGGAATAGGAGGACCCACCTCTTGTACAAGTCCACAACAGGTAGGCAACAAGAGTTTAAAGCTGTAATTTTTTCTCCATCACTACTTAAGTATGAGAAAAGTCATTCTTTGAAGGTCAAGAAGTGGTTTCTCATCAGTGACATCATTATTACCCACTAAGCAAATCTTGAGATGCCTGAAGACACTTAGGTGTGCAGTAAGAGACCAAATATGCACCACGTCTTCTCGGTAACATTTCTGCTCAAACCTCATCACGACTCATGAAGCGAAAAATCAAACCACGAGTTTCTGACTCTCCTACGCAATTTCTTTCACTTCTTCTTGGTTCGCCAAATAGCCTGAGGCAAATCCTAGCTGGATTCCAGCAGTTCTTCTGTTGTTATGCCTTCTTCGTGTCAACAGATTCTTACAGAGATTATGCAGATGAGTCAGTGGAGTCTAGGTCAATTCTTACTGGCCAATTTCGCCTGGTCCAAGTGTTTCTTTCGAGTAGTTTAAAACGCAGCCATGGACAAAATCATGAATTTGAGCTTTAAAACGGTTTTGATTTTGATAAAGTTTATCGACTTCTAGCGAAATTTGTAGCGATTTCTGACGAAATTTGAAAACATGCTTTTCGGAATTTGAAAATCGTGACAATCATATAAATTGGTGCTTTAAGATTATAAATTCGATTTTTAATCATATATTTTAATTACTTATAAATAATATAGTTTCAACTTGTCAAAAAATATTATTTTAATTTCAAGAGTTATGATTAACAGATTTGGCCAATTATATTCAAAAATCTCTCCTCGCGATTTTGCCCATATCTGCTAAAAATTTACATCAAACACGGATTTGAACGCAACATCGGCTGATATGCTAAATATACCAAATTCGGGAAATATGTTCGAGCCGAAATGCGCTTCGATTCATTTAGTCAATTTTGCAAAAAAGTAGGAAATTATTATAATCTGATCACCGATTTTTGATTCTTGAAAATTAATCAGGCTCTCAACTGTTTCTGGACAGATTAACCTAACCCAGTAGGAAATACTTGAAACATGACCTGAAGCAATCTGCTGCTATGCTCGTATTTTTAGTAGAAGAAGGTTCTGATGAAAATATTAGTTCAAGACGAGACTTGTAATACCTTAAGACGGGTTTATAAAAAAAAAGGCTGATAAAAGGTGAGTAGGGTAGGGAACGAATGCCCGGATTCAAGATTCCTGTTTATTGAAAAGGAAACAATGGAGTTTGGATGAGAGCAGATGGTCGATCTTTCTATTTCAAGCCTATTTGGTTTAATTGATAGAGATTCGGAGCTCCTTGAAGGGTTGAATTATTTGTACCTGGCCACCACCGGAGCGGCGACGGAGAAAAAAAAGGGCTTCTTAAAAAATACATTTAGGGAAACGGGAATGTCTTGAAGTTATTATGCCCAACCTTCCCCATCCATCCCAATCTGAAGAAGCTCGAATTAGGGAAACTTGGTCAATATTAATTTATTTTAGATCTTCCTATTTTTAGCCTGGAAACGGGGAATGATGTTCGATTCTACATGAGAGCTCTGAGGATTTTCCCAGAGGTACGGGTGGGTGTGGATTTGTAGAAGATGAATAGGCATTAATCATCCTGCTAGGACTTAAACCTGAGTTACTATGTATCTCTCATTATTACGGTCGAACCAGTACCAGTAGAACGTGTGCTATTATTATGGACAAGAAACAACTTAGCTAGCGGTCGAAACGGGCATAGTAACCTTGGCCGCTACATTTTTGGATACGGGATAGAAAAAAAAACTCGTTTGCATAATTTTATGGTTTAAGCTTGGAGTCCACATGGATATAAGTGTGGATCTGTGGATCTCTGGACGAGATGAGCAGATATAAGGCCAGTTACATTGTCATGCTTGCTTGGACTCACACCTTGAGCCAATATCCCAACATTCCATCCAGCCCATCAGCATTGTTGTTGCTAGGCTGAGATGAAACGTGGATTTGAGAAAGAGCCTTGATTCCCTTTAGTCCAAGTTCAATATCAAAATCTGCGTTGGGCCACGAGGTGGATGAGGGTGTCTCCGCAGAAGACAGGCATGGGATGGACATGGTCTAATCCAATCATTCCAACATATTATCTCACAATGAAACTCATTCATCTTGGTTCCACTCCCAGTTTTTTGCACTAATTACTTTCAGCTCAAAATGGCACCAATTCTCCGTGGTCCGTGGTCCAAACTGAAGGGCAAACCGAGGGTTGTCAATTGACGTGTCCAAGAATGCTTGACTCACCGCATAAGGTTGTTCCATCAGCATATTTGCGAATTTTAAATTTTTTAAAAAAGTTAGCAAACCCGGAGGCAGGATTTTTTGATAAACCGCTCAGAGAATCGTAATACTTTTTTATGGACGGTCACATGATATATGTTATGACTTATGACATTGAACCGAATGTAGTTTACTTTTACATATAAAGGTATGTGGCAAATTGACTAAATGATTTCCTGATGCCAAGTCACATGCCATATCCTCGTAGATTCAACTTCATTCGATTCAATGTCATAGCATGTGACACGTGGCCGTCCATAAGGAAGCATTTTGATTTATGAGCTGTTAAAAAAAAGGAATTTTTGTAACGTTTTTCGATTTAGTTTCGCCAGACATCATCAAGTGTCGCCACAGCCCCAAAGGTTGCCTGCAGTTTAGTATGCAACGAAATTTGTTTCAAGAAATTCGCCGATAGATGGCGACAGTGGATTAATTGAAAATTTTGATTTTGTTTTGCTCCTGTTGTCACCTGGTCCAGAGAAACTACAGAAATCTGTGAGCAATCTTGGACATCTTCAGAAAAAATGTTGATACAGATGAGAAGGAAAGGGTCTATCCCCTTGACTACCCGTTTAAGGGACATGGAAAGTGAAATTAATGGAAGGAACATACGGAAGGGAAAAAGGTAACTGTTAAAAAATCGAAAGTCTCATTTGATTTCGGCTTCTCCGTTAAGTCGACTCGTCTCCTCAACTCGTCTTCATAATATTTTTCCCTATGTGTATATGCTATCCCTGAGATTTTTGGGAAGGTAGTTTGAAAGACAAAAAAAAAACTTTGTGTGTTCCTGAGCTCGTTCCAAGTATGTGCTAGCCGGAGGCCTACCCATTGAACCGGGTACCCATCATGACCGTTAGGGCGAAAAAAAAAATGGAAAGGATGTTGCCAGGCTTCCACTTGCTAAATTAGAACCTGCTTAGTTTAGTTTTCTCGACCAAAACGGAAGAAGACTCAACAGGTGAGACGAAGGAAGGACATGCAACGCTGGAACGACTCCTCAGAGATGAAAGTAAATGAAAGGCCCAGTTGAGTTGGGCTGGCCTTGGTTCTGCCAGATTTTTTGATTACTCAACAGACGCCGAAGAAGCATCCTCTCTCCTCTGTGTCATGTCTTCCGAGTAGAAAGAACAATCAGCCGAATCATCCCTATGCCCCAACTGAGCCCACTCATTCAGATCTTCTTATGCAGAAAAAATATATCCCAAAAATCTCCAGTTACACAAGAGACCTCGTTCAAATAAAAACGTGGAAATCTACTTGAGGTCCGAATTTGGGGTTCTTACGGAAGAAGTAGTCCTTTCAAACAAATCCCCTTTTCTCTTAAGACTCAATAATTTGGAAGAAAATAAGGAAAACATCTTAAGAAATCGGATCAAATCTTTTTGTCCAGATGTTCATTTCATGAGGACTTCATAAAAAAATCCGAATGTATGGAAAGAACCTATTTCTGTCCCCATTTCCCTTTTGTTTGTTCAAACTAAAGGTGGGTCTTCATTGTTTGGGATCTGAATGAAGATGGTTCCCAACAAGTTCGGAATTATGAATGCTTGGTTCGAAGATGAGAATATTAAATCCCTCGCACTTCCTCTTCCACAAACGAACATGCAAACCGTTAAACGGACTTCTATCTTGAGTCTACAGAGTACTTCCACTTTTCAATCTCAAAGCATTTCCTCTCTGCCTAAAACAACCTGGCTATTTACTCATTAGTCAGGATTATCTGCTCAGAGTACAGGTACATATGATGACATGACATGTTTAATGACTGGTTCCACCTGGATGGTATACTACTTCGTACAACAGAACCCGTCGTAAACCAAGATAGGCCTGGTACATGGCCCTGAGAAGCTTTATTTGAGCCCAGAACCAATCCGTCGTATATGAATGACCGTGAGTCTACGTCAAATGCATACTTACAATAATAATAATTACCTGCAGAAGCGTTTAGAAACTGTGAACTCAAAAGCCCACTTTTTAAAGTGTGGAGGGCTTATGCTAAATACTAATTGATGTTTCCAGTGCAATGTGCATGTCAGGAGCATCTCATTGAACCACACCATCCAATTTTTTGGTTTGGCATGAAACTTTCCAAGGTTTTTGAGCCTTCTTCACATTTGACTAGTTTACATGAGTTCTCGGCAACAGACTCCTACTTTAAATAATAATGGACTTGAGCTGAGAGTGGAATGAATTCAGGTAACAGTTGGAATGAGTCAGACCTGGTCTAATGGGCTTCAGTGTACAGTACCTCCACGCATAATGCTTTAAATAATCATCCCAAACCCTCTTCCACTATTTTCCTAATAAGTCAGCATGAGTTGGAATTTTTGGATGAAAAAAAAAATTCAAGAAATGTTGTTTATGGTAGTCCATTCCTGAGGACATAAACCCTTCTGGTATGTTAATCCCCAAAACCGCAAATGCAAATCCCAAGATTCCTGAACACTGGTTTGATGATTTGAATTCCTCGGTTGGGAGGAAAAGAGAAAGGAACTGGGAATTTAGGATTCTGGTCCATGGAAGGAGAACTGAACTTCTGTGGAACCACGTTATTCTCTCTCCATCCACTTTGTATGTATTGAGGAGGATCAAGTGTGGATAAGGAAGACTAATTAGCATATCAGAGTTGTTTACTGTTAAAGTTACAGTAGCTCATTGAAAGTAAAGGCGAGAGACGTGAGGGACGATATGGAGCTCAAGTGTCAAGTCAAGACGCAGGGGAGGAATCTTTGATTCCACAAGGTGACAAGATTCGCTTACCTTTGTGCACGACGAGGGAGAGCGGTTCATCGGAAACGGGGCTCATGGGTTCCGGGTAGAGTCGGAAGGTCTTGTGACTCTCCTGCTGATTGGGAGCGCCATGTCCAATGTCCACTTCATCCTTGTCCAGAGACAACTGCTTCTGACTCTCCAGCAAGCGGGCTTGCTGCTGGAGAAGCCGATTTTTAATCAGGAATATTTTGGGCATTTTGACCTGAGTTTGTGGAGTGTCCTCCGCGGTCTGCCCAAACTGTCACTAGCACTGGCTGGACGGAGTGTGTTCCTCCTCCAATTTCACTGAACGGAAGGACGAGCAGGACTGGAGTCCTGATCAGTCGAAGACGAAGGGTCTCTTATTGTTGGAAAGGAACGTGGAAGGGACCGGTGGGCTTAGGCCATGCGGCAGGAATGTTGTAATAGCTGCGGTTCGTACGTCCACTGAGGTCCAGTGCCAAGGATGAACTGAGCAGGTAGGGATTCATTGCCAAGGCTAACAGTTATTACCACCCCCGACATAGACAATGGGCCAGAGACACAATCAACCCCCTCCACCACCACCACCACTTCTGCCATCCAGCCTCCGACTCAGCATTGTTGGGCAACCCGGACAGGTAGGCGGTTGGGGCACAGGAGAGTCTTTCTCCGTCGTCCCCATGCTCGTTCCTGCTCCGCACTCTAATTGTACGCCCGTCACCGTAAGCTCCGTGGAACAACAATGTCTCTCCTGCCAGCCAACCCTTCTCCGCCTCCGGACTCAGTGACCAAGTTGGCAGGTCCTGTCCCGAGCTCCACGTCCCAACCTCCTCATTTGGATCTCGGATCAAACCTCGGATTCCGTGGATGCTGCTCAGACTTGCTGCCATTGTACTAGGCCTGAGAACTACAGCTCCTCCGACCAGATTGAGCCAAATAACGTTTCTGATTTTCGATTTTCACGGGGAGGTCATTGGCTTCCTTCTCTGAACTAACATGAGGCTTGAGAGCGGACGCGTGACGGAGGAATTCCGTTACGGAGTGAAATTGTTGTAATTGTAACTCCTTGTCCATAAGGTTCCCCAGTTCTGCACATTGTACCGAGTCAGTGAAGCCATCATCATTCATCAGCTTCTTTCCACCCACGAATCCTTACATTGAAGAATTGAAGTCAGCAGACGGCTTTTCGATTTCATTTTCAGGGTCCGGAATCCGTTAATAATTTCTGTTTCCCACAGAGGCGTAGCATTTCTTCTTGTTTTTAACGTAATTCCTTAACAACGTCTTTATATTTTAATGACGACGGAAGGAAACTCCAAACCGCTACTCAGCTTCCTAATTCCTAATCACCATGCACTAAGACTCTGGCTCAGTGGACATACACACATGGACCTTTGGTCGGAGGAGTCAAGGGTTAACAACTTTCTAGTGGAAGAGGCTATTCTGGGCCTCAGCGGGCATTGACCACTGACCCTTGGTCAACCCTTCCCAAAATACTCAAATAACCCTTTTGTTCTCATGAGTCATGACCGATAAGGCGGTGTTTTACCGTTTTACAGTAAAATCCTTCTTTTGTTCAACATGTGAAGAAAGTAAAAATTCCAGAAGTGAACTTAAAAACTTGTCTTGGTGTCAACGTCAAGAAATGGATAGGGAAATAATGTTGGAGCACTTTGAAATGCAAATATTAATTTTAGATTTTGTCCTTAAGGAAACGGACCACTTTTTTCCTCATTATTCTTTGGCTCCGTCATACGCCTGTCTGTTTTTCAATAACTGTCTCATATAATCCGAGGAAGAGTAGACAAGTCTGATTTGTGGGACTACCTGCTAGGACGACCCTTCTCAAAAGTGTCCTAAAGTGGCGATAGAACCATTTTTATTTTAAGAAAGTCTTAAGTATACCAAGGTCAAAGAACCTGGACCTTTGGAAACAATTCAAAAAAAATATTATTATTCCTCTTCCTTGAAAGTTTTGTTAAAAGCAATTTCCCGTGTTTCCAGTTTCACTTTCCTTTTAGTATCCCTCCAGTATATTACCCTAATTGATAGGTAGCCAAGCTATGCCAAGGTAGTAGGCACTTCCCAGTCAAATAAATGACCGTAATTCGAGACTGGGGCTGGATCTCAGTTTTATGAACAGTATTTTGACGGGTTTTCAGTTTCCGAAATACTTGGGTGTCTTCTTACCGAAGAGACTATTCAAAAAGACGGTTGAAACCAAATGGCACCAATAATAAATGGTGAACCGTATAATACTTAAAATAAAAACTGCAAGTATTTTCTACCTGCTTCCCACTGAGACAGGGTTTGGCTGGACGGAAGCATAAAAAAAGCTGTATTTGAAAAGTAAGTACATATTAATAAAATGTGCTCAAGGACAGCGGAAAGGTGTTCTTTTTTTATAACGCCCATTTCAAATGTTTGAACGTTATTGCAGCTGTTTTGAGTCTTCGTAATTGAATGTCCTCATCAAGATAACCATTATGCACGGAGTTTCTTAAGACGAAAATGTATGGACGACGACGGCGGAGCATTCATCAGTTCTGAAAAATGTAAATCAATGACAATTCCCAAATGCACATCCGAGGGTGTTCAAATAGAATTGAAGAAGCGTACACAGTTCAGCTGGGCCCTTGAAGGTTCTCAGGAACTTGAGTTTGATGAAATAGGCTAAGGTTACGAGGAGGAGTAACCAAAGTGTTTCCGAAACTTGAAAGGATCCCAGTTCAAAATTAGAATAAGATATGCTAATGTTTGGGTAGGTTCATGGAAGTTAGTAGGTCTTGCTGTAAATATGCTTGGAACTGGGATAACGTCTGCACTACGTAATCCATGTCAGGACGAAGCTGAAGAAGCTAATGGGCAATTCTCAGGTAGACCTAGTAATACTAATCACTCTTTTGGCATCTTCCATAACAAAAATCCTGTTTTAAATGCAGGAGAGTCTCAGAGTGCTCAGGTACCCGAATATGTATGCAGATGGTTATTAGTCGAATCTGAATGTGCATTAGTGTGGACACCTAGTATGGTGAGGTTCGAGTGTAGTTCACGGTTCCTACATATTTGGTATCATCCTCGTATTTGATAACATGGATGGATTCGAGTGGAACATGTTTGGAGATGAAAATTGAAAGGGTTGAACTCGTCTTGGAATCTTCGATGAGGATCGAGAAGAAGAGGTATAGTGACGCTGAGTCACCTCAGACTTGAAGATGGGCTTATCTTGTACGTTGGACATGATACAGGACAATTCTTCAGTACTGGCTCATTTCGAACGTTTCCGAGGATATAATTGATGAAAATTCTCAATATTATGCCATGTTCCGAAATTAAAATTAACGACATTGAAATGGGTTGATGATGATCGATTAGATAGATGCGTATCGTCTTTTGCATATTACTTCCTAAGCATCGAAATTATATTTGACATGTTAGAAATTTATTTTGAATAATGACTTTATTATGAATAATGACTTTATTATGAATAATGATTGAATTAAAAATCAGAGCAAAAGCAACAGTAGGGTGTTTGATGAAGTGAATATGTAGGTAGTCACTAACTTTCATGCCCTGATTTGAAAGCATTTTTTTGTAAATTATGATACAAGTAAAAAATATAAAATGAATGTTTCAAAATTGAGAAACTATCGAATATTGTTAAGATTCTCGGCTTCAAAATGCTTGATTTTGTCTATAGCCATCTTTTGTTGACAGTTTTACCGTTTTTGAGGGCAATATGGGATTTAGCGCCGTATTCGTGTTTTTTATGGCCCCGTTAATTATACTACGACCTTCGCTTTGTATCTTCCTAGTATTTGTACTAAACGCAAACACAGTGTATTTCTGGAAAGTCCTTTTTGATTGATTTTCGTAAATTATGAAACAAGTAAAAATACAAAATTATTAAATCAAAAGTGAGAATCCATCGAATTTTTTTAAGATTCTCCGGTTTCATAATGCTTGATTTTGGCTATAGCCGTCTTTTTTGATTGACCATGTTAACCGGTTTTGAGGGAAATATGCGATTTAGTGCCGGGTTGTGTTTTTTATCGCCCCGTTGAATATTACGACCTTCGTTTTTCGTCTTTTCAGTATTTACTCTTAACACAGCGTGTTTTTGGAAGCTGTTAAATTTTGTTTCCCATTTGAATTTTTCAGACTCGCTACTAATGATTGTATGGCGGTAGGACAGAGATGGATGCATAATGTTCGCATTGCGTGATCCCAGTGTGAATTGTCGTGGAACGCTGGAGCTGAGTTGGTGGTGGTTGTGTAATGAATGCGTTCTATTCCTTCTGAGGATATGCCAGGTGAGGAACTAGTCAGTCAAGCTTGATTTTGATTCCGTGGAGGACTTTGAATCTGGTCTTGTAGGGACTGAATTGTTGAAAGGGAAGAAGAAAGGAGTAAAAAGCCGAGCTCATCTTCTCCGTCGTCTATTCCACGTAACCACAAGGCGAAGCCGGCCAATGACCCTTTCCCCATACTCCCTCTTTCTTCTTGGACTCACTTCCTGGTTTCGAGTCCCAAATGCGGAAGAGGGTCCCGTTACGCAAAACTGAAAAAAAAAGAACGTCATTTATTTCGTCCATCCAACCAGCCCACACTCCGCTACAAGTAGAAGTCTCCATCCAATACGTGGATTGTTGCCCATGCTAGGATCCGAGCTGAACAAAACCCAAAACCCTTTTGTTTCTCAAACAAGAGAAAATAATAACATTATTATGTATTATGCAGACCTCAAATCCTCCACATGAAGTCATAAAAAAATGGAATAACAGAGAGATTAGGTCCACTTCACGATATCAGTTTTAAAACATCCTCTTCCCTGGACCATTTTTTTTTTACCAACACCAAACTACTAAACCAGAGTCAACAACATCTAGGCAAATACCGACATGCAAATTCGGAAAGCTTCCTCTTCACTCACTATGTCATACAATACGGTCCACCATGTTGGAGCCCTGGCCTACAATTATTCGATTCACTTATTTTACCTGCAAACAAATTCAATTTACTTTGAACTGCACAATGGGCAGGGTTCGGTTTCTTGCAATATAACCCACATATTGGTACTAGACACTAAGTATGAACTTTGACCTGGGTCCCGGGTAATAGTATGAGCATATAACTACCGCTTTAGCAACAAAACAAAAGTTAACTGTATTTCATAATTCATAACTTTTAAACTGTCCAAACATGAATTGAGATAGTATCCGCTCTGATCGTGCATATTAAGCAAACCTAAACTAATTAGCTAAATTAAATCCGCCTGCTTCCACGATAAAATGAAAAAGGGGAGATGCAATTGTTCGAATCTACATAAATGTCCACCCATTAATATGTTAGTTAGGTAGTAGGCTTTTGGCACCTGCAAATATCATAATATCACAAAATCAACCCGTAATCATTAATCATACACACACACACGTGGAATGTCAATCAAAAATTAAAAGATTAGATTATTAAAAATCCAAATGGGAATTCAATTTTAAAAACGCTTCTCTATATATTTCTCATTTTTTACCATTTTTAGTCCTATTCAGCCTTCAACTGAATTAAAGATTGATACAAACTGGTTATAAAACGAATATCTCCCTAAACTTTGAGTAAAGCGATTGCGGAATAGTTGCAAGAATACTAGAAACGTTGGCACATTGAATAGCAATATTGATGTTTTTGGAACAGGGCAATTGAATTAGCTTCAATTGGAAATTCGAATGCAATACAAGATTGAAAAATGCTAAAGAATCTTTGCGGGCTAAACCTTGATCATCCTAAGCTCGGATTTTAGAGCGGTGGATCCTAAAGCCTAACCTTGTTGAGATGTACTCTGATTGCGAGTCAACCATTGTACTCGTACATTTGAATTCAATCAGTTTTTTTTACATTCTTTTCTTTTTCAGATTCACTCTGTCCCGTTTTTCCTGATTGTTCGCATCCTTTCCATTTTTATAGTCATTACATTATGCCCATAGACACGCATTCGAATGTTTCTGAATCGTGAACGTGTATTCTGGAGAGATGTCTAGAGCCCAATCCGCTTCTCGTCTATCTCCTGCATTGTAATTCCTAATGATATTACAAGAATTAAAGCCCAATAATACGTGTGGTTTGTTTTTGATGACATTCAACTCTATAGTGAATTGTCCCTGAGAATGAACGAGCATCATTACGCTGTCTACTCTTGGGTGGAGATAAAAAAGAGTCAAACCTTGACCTTAACATCAAATTGCGTTAAGGTGGGTAGGTACGACGCAGTATATCTGTTTTTGTGCATTAGAGCTCGAGACGAGATACATTATGTCGTAAGTAAGATAAAGTCTACATATAAAAGTGGTTTGGCAGGATGAGAATCAAATTAATGCAAACTCCCAGGCTTCATTCACATAACATTGGAACGGAGTTCAGGTGTACAATAGTGCAGCACACATGATGATGCTCGGGAATAATGAATCATTTCGTCTCAGGCTATATATTGTATGCTAACAGTAATAACCGTAATATTTGGCAGATATCACGCAAGGTGCAATGTAAATAAAATTCCATGGGTGTTGTTTAATTCATAATTTTTGTAGATGCATGCGTTGGAATAAAAGCCATGAACTGATGGGAAAATATAGGATTAGGGCGGAATCTGATAAGCAATTCTAAGAAGCAGCTTAGAATTTCTTGACCTTTTGAATTCTTCAACTAATTCAACTTGGGCTTGAGGTTTGGGCCTAAATTCCTAAATCTATAGTCAGATTCCTGTGAATTTTAATGTTTTGCTGGATTTAGTACTTAAATAATTTTACGCAGTACCACATTAAGTAATTTGGCCACGTCCACATGAGGCATCCTCCAGGTGTTGTTTTAGTATCAAAATTGACGTCTCCATTCTTCATAATAGTTCTCAATAAAATCATGCATTGCCATTTTCCATTGTGAGGCAGCAGTATTTTTTTACATTTATAATGACAAGTCAAGTATTAACATATCGGTACGCCACAGAGCAAAACGTAGGACTAATAATGCTATAAATGAAATGACGATATCAGTCAGTTTTCATGCATAACTCGGGTGTGTCAAGGTAAGAACAATTATACCTCCATACATGCACAATGCACATAGACACAGGCGAGTTGAATTTGGACAGTTAAGTCCAGTCCAGGTAATAAGCGAGACTCTATGTATACTGGGATTAGGATTACGATGCATCTCAAACATCGTGTAAGTACCAAAATTTTCCTGTATCTGAATTACATAAAACATATTTACATGCTAGTGCATTTGTTTTCCAGCCCCTCCCAAAACAAGGATTTGCATTTTGTTCTAGCCTAAATTCATCTCCTTTCAAGAGAAGACTCATAGATTTAATTTACGAATTATTTATTTCTTAGCAAAAAATGATCTTTCCAATTCTGTAACATTTCAAATACGTTTCAATTCAACACGCTTCAATGAGAATAGGATTTACCTGTATACGAACATACATATTCCATTCAGATACTCAATCACTGCTCTACGCAGGAATAGCTGAATCGCAAAAATACGACCGCAGCAGCAAAACGCACGAATTCTATTCTATTCTAAAGATACATGGGTTAACCTCATTTTAATTATGAAAGAGAGTTGTATTGTATTGGGCATGGAAAAACCATACAGAAATCAAACTTTAAAAAAAAAGATTAATGGAAAAGTGGAAATGAAACTTTGGTGGTTTATTTGCAACAAAAGGTTGTACATGCAATTCAATGTATACACAAGCGAATTTTAGAATTTTTGCAGATTTTTGAAGCCGATGAAAGGCGATTCTTTAGATTTTGCTAAATTTATGCAAAAATTGCCATTACGTCGACATGGAGGAATTGTCGTGACAACAGCGTCATTTTTCAAAGATATTTGGTTAAATCACAGGAGGCATTGTTACAGTTTTGCAGCAAATATGGATTTTCTTCCTCCAAGCCGCCGTAGTGCTAATTTTCTTCAATTTGTTTTTAAAAAATTCAGAAATAGTCTTCCGCCAGCCTCTAAAATCTTTGGAAATGTCCCAAATTCCAATTGCCTTCAATCGGATGATGATGTATTGAATAGATTATGTATTTTCAATACATCATCTACCTTGTATTTATGCTAATTTAAGTTAATCTAAGTTGCAGTTTTTAGTCGTGGGCCTGAAATCTCCTGCATGAATCATTAACTACATTTTTTTCAATTTGGATGCCAAGTCTTGTTGTTTTGAGTAACCAGTTAATTCAGAAATTGCAAAAAAAAAGTTATTTTTGTTATTTTATTTGTACTCAATGACGTCTTACGTCTGATACGCGAGATGATTATCTGCCTGTAAATCTAATACTTGATGGATTTATTAAGCGAGACTTAAGCTATAAATATTTGTATGCGCGATTATAGATGGAATAGGTATAGCATAGCATGCAATTTCAGGTAATATTTTATTCAAATTGTTAGTACAACGTATGATGTATGATGTACTAGGGAAAATTGAATGCGTTATAAAAATTGAATTACGATTTAAAGAACCTTCAACCGAACGTTTTACAACGCCTACGCGCCAGTCAAAACACTTGCGAAATTTATATCAAAGTTTAGATCAAGAAAGTAAAATTAACACTTAAGAGCTGTATTAGAGTACTGTGTGAAATGAAGTGCAATTTTTCAATCGCGGAAACTTATTTTTCCATGACAAGTGGAATATGATTTGAGATAATAATGTATTCCAGTAGTAATGAAAAGTAAAGTAAATGCGTAATATCTAATATCGTTGCATGGAAGGAATGGATGTGTTTGTTTCATATCATGTTATAATCTTGCTGACTTCAACTCAGCTTCAGCGTCATAATACCTGTGTGTGAAAGACAACGCAAGTCGTTGGCCTATTCAATTTAATTACATAAAATAGCATAGCTACTTACCAGCACGAAAAAGCAATTGAAATATGCAACAAGAAATAAAACAAGATACTCAAAATTTGAAATGCTGCTTCTTTGAATATTGAAACGCATTTTACCTAACTACTACCACTTCAACTGCTCAAAAAATTCGGTATTAATTTTTAGTGATTTACCAATTTCAAAAATAGGATATTCGGCCAATTGCAGTCAATTTCTTCAATTTTGGGGAGAAATAATCGGCCAATGGTGGGAAATTCCACCTTTGGGCATCAAATATTCGGTGGGCCGAATATTAATAACTAATGCATTATAAATTAATATATAATTAATTTGACATCGATCTCAATAATTCTATTTCAATCGGGAAATTAGACTCAATTCAATTTTTAAAAACTATTTAGCCGAATTATCTGTCAGTGTAGGAAAAGCCTTAGCACTGAGCGACGAAAATTCGACCAGCTGAATATTCGAGCTTCACAAACTAATATTAATTATTGTGTGCGTTTGTAAATTCCAGTTCATTGAATATTTTCATGATTCAACAAAAGGGAATTTCAATCACCTGTCTTTGATTTCCAGTTTCAGTTTCCTGATATTTTCTTTATTTCTGACTTTACTCCAGTTGTAAAAATCCTCAGACCTCAGGTAAAATAAAGTTGAGGGAAGGAAGGTCGTAAAATCAGTGAAAGGCAAACTATTTACAATTTCCGATTTCGAAGGTTTTCCCCACTAAATTGCTGCTGCCCATAAATGACTTTCGGTGGAACCTCTAAAAATTGTAGGGACCACAATTATGCAATAGACATGGGTTAAAAAATATAACAATACAAGATTGTAAATGTTTTAAAGGGAGATGTTGCGCTGTCATTGGTTATTTTGTCAAGCTGGTAAATACTTACAATATATAGTATGTAGGTCGGTCTACATTTTTATAAAACTCATATTCACAGTAGCGAAAGTATTTTATAATGTAATCAACAAGTTTCCACATAACGCTAATATAAATGCAGTAATTTTATCCAAGATTCTGTATTCATTGTAATTTACACGTTAAAACTAAAAGCTTATTCCTTCAAAAATCTAACTATTCTAAAATCGTCTAAAGTCATCATCTACTGTACAATGTTCATACTGTACTGTATCTACTGTATCTGTGTACTAGACGCATCACCAGAAAACGCAAACTACAACTTGACAGTTGACAGAACAGAAATTGAAAACAGGAAAATAAAATATAAAAAATGATGTCCAGTCACTCTAATGTATAACGTATGACACGAAGAAATCTGCATATTCACTGTTTCGATTGATTTCGATACAAGATCAGATCAGTGCCGCCAGTAAGTAGTGTGTGTACAAACACGTAAGTATGGTGTGCAGCGTGCATGTGCACAATACTAAAGTAATAAGAGTTAACATTCTACATACATACATAATGTACATATGTATAATGTATATAACCCGTAAAAGCAAAGGATAGATAGGTAAAAGGTAAACACATTAGGAAGGAACGAACGGTTTTTCATGTTCATGTATGAGATTCAGACAGATTGGATTCTGTATCTGTATTCTGTATGTACCAAAAGACAAGATTCGGTTCAACCCAATTCAAGCTCAGCTAAGCTGCTGCCGGCGGCTTCTACCAAAATGTGTAGCGTTGGATGGAGCGCCCCGTTTCGGTGCAGAGGTAAACCACTGTCGTACGATGAGATGATGAACTGTGAGAAAGATCTCTCAGGTGGCATGGCACCTCCAATCAAAGTTCTCGACCAACTCCTATCTTCTCCTTCTCCATGCATGACAAATATTTGGAGGGAAAACGAAACCTTTGGAGCGAAATTGGAACGAAAACTAATTATTGCAAATATAATGGTACCAGCAGGTTAGGCAGTTGGCCAGGTACGTCAATTAGACATTAGAGTCTCCAGTCAAGAATCCAGGCCGGTTCTTCTTGACGTCTCTCGTCTCGTCGTCGTCATCGTCTTTATATGTGTCTCTTATTTTTGACGGATCACAGACGAGAGAGATCAGCCTAAACTTCGCTAAGGAAAGACTGGGAAAGCCCGTGCTCCCTTCAGTTGAGCTGCTGCACGTCACGAGTGAGCTTATGAGACGGCTCGGCCAATAACT
>JAQFYU010000057.1:0-40880 GCA_034694905.1 Ceratophysella granulata | reverse complement strand
TCTTTTCTTGTTTCCTTTAACGTTTTTATATTCTTAGAATTTTTTCTGATTTTTTTCGTTTTTTTCACTTTCACTTTCACTTTTTTTTTCACTTTCACTTTTTTTTTTGATTTTTTTGAAAATTTCACTTTCACTTTTTTGAATTTTTTTGAATTTTTTTTGATTTTTTTGACTTTTTTTGAATTTCTATTTTTAGAAGGGTGTTCTATTTATAGTGGGGTCAGTTAATGCTTATACTATCTACTAAATGCCCGTTCAAACTTTCGAATCCGTCACCCAAAATCATCAAGTCGAAATTCATTGTGCGGCTGTTCTCCTAAAGTGCATCAAATTAATTGATTGAAGTATTGAGGCTGCTGGTTTAACTACGAGTAGATGACAATTAAGCTCGACTAACGGTCAATAAATTGGTTATTGTTTTCTAAAGTCATAATTTTTACTCGGTCCAAAGTTCATGAGCAAAAAAGCCCAAGAACGTGGGTAGATAGGAGGATTAGCGCATCATATAATTCCATGTTCCACCCTCTCTGTTCGAGCAGGAGACAGAGACAATATTGTGCATTGTGCACGTGCATTTGGATTAGAATAATAAGAGCTTTAAGACAATGACAGTAGTATGACAACGACGACTGGAGTGACGAGTGACGCTCTTTCCCTCCCTCAGCTCTACCTTACTCCATATCCCTACTCCTTTCGTCTCCTCTTGTTTCCTCCATCACAATCTTACTAAAATTGACATCTTACTTAAATTCTAGATTAAACACTTGAACCAAGTTCAAGTTAGGCCAAGGTGTTCACTTTAGACAGGCTTCAGTTTCAGGCTCGTCTTCAAAGTACTCAGTCTCACTCAAATACTACATAGATTTGATTAGAGAGCCTTATCGGCTAATCATCCCTCCATCCCTCTCTTAGTGTCACTTCTCAACCCCTAGTGTTCTAGAAATCAGTTCGCACCTGAAATCGCGAAAACAGTAGTGTGTAGTAGAAATGACAAGATTACTTCAATTCATAAACAGATATTTTCAACAGGAACAGGTAGTTTTATCAATTTCCGTGTTCTTAAAATTTGCATATTATTAGGTTTTTAGAATTCATTGAAAATATGATTTTCAGGATGAGTACATTTGGTTCCTACCGCCACACCTCAAATATAAGAATGTAAGTACTAATTTACAATCGCAAGGAGTCACGAAGCGCTCATTTCTTGTCTGGGCTAATTCTAATATTGTATGGCTTAATACAACTGAAATAAGAATCCGAAAGTTAATTCAAGATCAGGTCCAAATCCTAATAATTCATTCACGCATTCCTTTCAACTTTCGAATTTCATTATTTGAGATTGAGATCAAATAAATTTTCTTGGTTCAATAAGGAAAATCGTTTAAGATTGGAAAGGTAACGTCATTAAACCTAAAGATTCTTGGAATTTTGGAATTTTTGAACCAGTTAAGTAATTCTGAGTAGCACTTGATAATTACTGGATTCTTCAGTTATTTTTTTCGAAATATGAGAACACATTGAATCCGGGAAGAAAAGAATGAAAACAATCAGTAATTTCCTTCTTTCACCCTTCCCCCAGGCGGGCTTCTGGTTTAGCTTTTCATCCCTCGCCAGAAAGTAAGTTCAATTTCAATTTGTATTTTTGTATGTATTCAACTTTAACGGGAAAATCGGCTGCCACCTCATCCCTTACAGAGAACCATTTTGCATTACAATTACAATTCACCAAAACGCATTTGAGCGTGAGGGATGAGATAATGACATCGTAGCCCATCAAATTCATTGCATCTCTAAATCTAAATATATCTTTCAGTAACCCGGCATTGTCGACATTAATTATTAACACAGTACGGATCCAGATAATTTCCGCATTGACTTATGGTAATTGAACTTGACACACTAAAGCTTCAGGATTTGCATAATGTGCTTGTGACATTATGCATTCTAATTTTCTCATCAAAACGGTTGACTTTACCGATCGTTAATAGGTTCCGGTTCTACGTTCACATAGATATTTGTATTTGTACACGACCTACTCTGCACTGCCTGCATAACTGAAATCTCACATTTAAATGATTTGCATAATATGTATAATAATGTGAAGAACAAAAATCTTCACACCATGAAAGACATGCTCGTTGTTCTGATGTTATAATTTGTTAGGCGCTCAAACAGCATGTCATCCACACGTAGGTTAAACTTTAAACTCTGAGCGTTAAGCCTTTCATGGCTTAATGTCTATGTAAAATGAGCAGCCTGTGAGTGATTCTACGAATTATTTTTTGATATCCTGCTTTGTTTTTCAAAATGAATGCTGAGCCAGCAATCATCGAACTTTGATCCTTGCATCTCGTGCCAACTGTTAAAATGTCTTTACAGTAGTGTGATGAACTAATAAAATACATATAATCCTGGCAGATGGTGAATCTATCATAAATCGATGAGCCGGTATTTTCACACTGTTTTAATTGTTTCTCAAGTGCTCGGTTAAATAAAATGGGTGAACACGTTTCCTGATTTATGTACCAAAGGAACTGACGTCGGTATGAAAATACCACCGATGATGACAGCTGAGACATTCTAAACACTGTAATTTGCAACCTTACGAATGACGATAAACGACAAACGACAACTGTTGAGCACGTGAGATGAGACTTGGATTACTGCCAATAAAGGCAATAATTCCTGACCGAATTCTGCGAATACTTGACCTAACTCAACATAATTCGGATTATGCAAGGACCGCTTACGTTGATCTCCCAAACCTAAGAAGAAAGAAACATTTATGATATCATCAGCAGTGTCGTGAATATTGTCTTGTGGCAAATGGCAAATTCCAATCCAGCGACAGCTAAACTAACTCTAACTCAAACTCAAAAGCAGAGCTGCTAAATCGTATCAATTAGAAGAGAAATTATTATGGAATATGGTTTGCATTAATGGGCAATAAATAGCAAAATTGTCCAACTTGCGTACACATGATTATAAAAACATACTTAAATCTATTATGCAGATTACAAGGTTGGCAGTAAACACGAATATATTCCTGTCTACTCCCGTTTGAGGTAAAAGTTCGATAAGAACATCACAGTAGGAAGCGCAAATTCTATTTTCCCACGGATAAATAAAGAGATTTAGGTAAAATGACAAAGCTGCAACAAAGAAAGCAAAAATTTAAATAAAAATTGTGACTAGATAATAAAAAAGTAAATACAAAAAAAGTCAGTAAAAACTGCTACATAAAAACCCAAATATAAAAGCCGCAACAGTAAAAGAGCAACATTAACCGCAACATTATAAACAGCAACATTAAAAACTGCAAGATAAACTAAGAAGTAAATATTTTTGCTTTGCGAAATTGAATTACATCTTATTTGAATTGTTTCATTATAAGTTCAATATAAGTTCTTCTTTTTGAACTTTTTCAGTTTTTAATTTTGCGATTTATAATGGATCCGGTCGAAATAAAGCAGAACGAAAAATGTTTCTTTTATCCCTCAAGAATCTGATATTTCAACCCTGACCTACAAACTAGATTCCAATCCGTCGTGATTTTTAAATTTTTAAATCCAATTTATGGTGCATCGTACATCGTACTAACTAGCTGGTTGGCTATCGATAAGAAGTATTTGAGAGTTCTCAATTAAAAGCGTGATAAAAATTATTGTTTGAAAAGTTTTTGCTCACCTAGATTGTTTCAAACTTCGTAAGCTTTACATCAACAAAGAGAATTGGCTTCAACATGGACAAAAATTCGCGGTATGACTTTGGCAAATTGAATGAACGGGTTGGGTCGAATCGAGAGCCGGAATTGACTATGTCAAATGTCAACTTAAGTTTATTAAGCGTGAGAAAGCGTAGGACGAGCATCACCAGTACGACAAAGAGAAATTATTGGTAGTAGGCATTGTAGAACAACAAGTAGGCTTCTAATGAAATGATTTAATTAATAGTTCCTTAAACCCCAAACCCCAATGCCTCCTTCTAATCTCATAAACCAAACACAAAGACGAGAGTTTTCGGTAGGCACAATTCCGCAGTTAAATCTGTACCCAATTGAACTATCACTTCAGATTGACTGTTGGTAAATACAATATACAATCAACTGAGTCACTTTGTTTTCACCCTCGAGTTACTACGGAGCTTGACGGAATAGTTCAATAAATCGAGTGGAGAAAGTTCTTAAGAAGTACATTCACCCTTTCAGTTGAATCTTGTATTGTGTTAAACTGTTGTAAAATCAGGAATTCCATGGCGCTTCAATCCACTGAAGCTATACAGATTTACCAATTCCAGTTACCACCGGGATACCGAAATATGGGGTAAATCACGTTAATTTTTTAAATAAAAAGTTGAGAACTCTATGATCAATAATCAGTCAGCACTGAGCTCATCTCAGTATCAGCTCGGCATCAGGATTAATTACGTCCTTCACTAAAAAAAGTTGCATCAATCTCAAAACAATAATGCCGTTACGCCTGAAATTTGAAGTATTGTGCAAAACCTGTTTGTAACACGCAACATATTTACAAATATTGTTTTCACAATCTCCTCAAATACTCATGTATTGCACATCAACATTTTATGTGACATGTCATTCCATTAGCACGACTTCAGACAAAATTGCAAAGTAGTTGATACCAAAATGCTACCGCATAGAATCTGCTGTGGGGCATTTAAAATCAATTATTATCGATGACGAGAGAAGAAACGAGACACGAGACTGGTGCGAGACGCGAGACGAATGACCTAATTCGAAATTTTGCGAAATTTACTTTCACTTTTTATCCACTGAGTAAAAACAACATTCGATTTGTTTACACGGTTTTTACACATTGATCTAATGTAGATGAACATGTATAGTTTTTTTTAGTACTTAAATAAATAAAGCCTTTTCGAATCTTCTACACGTATTTTACTTAATTTTTAATGTAGTTGAACTTTACTACAATTCTTGCCACTCATTTTTTATTGATCCATTCTAAAGCGAAATGAAATAAAAATTGCCATATATTTGAATTGTCCATGGGATTCAAAATTAATTTGCGATTCTTCTGTAGGCATCAGCGGCTATGGTCTATGGTCATATTAAAATATCGCTTAATCATACCACGACCCATCCCAGTGTGTACGTCAGTCAGGACGACAGGAGTTGTATAATCGCATTAATTTGCTCGTGTTCATTTAAACAAACAAATACGTCGGAGATTCTGGTGAAAATATTTATCTCAATCTCAAGCTCAATGCTGTGGTGTGCTACGCTGTTATCTAAATTATTACTCGTCATACGTAACTATGATGCTGGTTTAATGGTTACAAGGAGTTGTAGTTGACTTGCGGTAAGAAATATAGTTTACCTACACCTACAGTGTTTCAGTTACACGACTTGACCACACAAAAACTTCTTGATTCTAATTTAACATTTCATTTGAATGCACTTAGAACATAATTTCTTGATTTGCTGTCATTTTATCGACTTATCCAGAATTTAACCGAATTTCTATGCATCGATACACATTATTAATATGGAAGGGCATTTACTGCCGATATCGCTATAAATACGAATATTGGATTAAATGCTTAATGTTAGATTTTAAATTCTGGCTCCTTTGCCGCACTAATTCATATTTAACCCACCGTCACGTACCTTTTCTGTCCGATTATTTATTTACCCTCGCCTCATTTGACCGACCCAAACACAGGAATTGGTCACTACGGCCAAAGCCATTTGGTAAAAATCCAGAAAGCGGCCCACGCAGGTTAACGCCGAATTTGGCAAAATCTGAAATACCTATCCAAAACTGTAAATTACTATGTAGTAATGTCATTTTATGTGCCCACCTTGGTAGTCAAAGTCAAGGTAAACAATGGCGAACACCTTAAAGATTTTAAAATGGTTTTGAGATTTGCGTTCAGGAAAAAATCGGAGTAGTGGGTCAGTTTACCAACGAAACACCTATAATGTCCTTGGATAGAGCTTTGCAGGCTCTTCAGGCTGCCGGAGGCAGAAAAGGAGCGGCTTCAATCCAAATTAGTAAGATCTTTCGCTGGCATCTCGCGAAAATTTTATTAATCGCATATCTAAATCATGCAACAATTTGGAAAAATAATGGTGCGCTAATAATAATAAATATAATTAACTATGTGGAAAATATCCATTTGGAATGAATTGAAAATAGAAAATATTGGGATATATACACATTCAGATCTGCATATTTTTAATTCTTAATTAATTTGAATATGTGCTAAAAAGCTTATAGTCTAGAGTCGCGTGTTTTATGTATTATGCAATGCATTGATCAAAGAATTGTCTTACCCACAAAATCTCAACATGGGCATCTTAAATAATTTCGAAGAACACCTCAAATAATTGACAGAAGTTGCAAAATTTTATTCTCAAATTAAGTATATTGTATAAACCGCATGGTGCGGTGTGACGTTTGTTGGATCCGTGTGTTAGATTTAACTAAGTGAAAGCGTTAGGTGACTTAAACGTAGCCATGGGATTGGACTAGAGAAAAATCATTAAGACCTGCAATTTGATTAGATATCTAATTAGTGAATGCATTTATGGACTTACTAAAAGTGGAAGGCTAACGAGTGATAAAAAATTGATTGCGCTTCTATTTTGCAAACAATAAATAGAGTTTTGCATCATTTTCCCTCTTCCTTGTGGAATCGTAATCCAGCCGCAATCGTAAATTGTTAAATTGCAAAGATGCATGATTTGAAGCTATATCCTTAACGATAATGGTTTATGAAAGGAACTTGGAACGTAGAAATTCCAGCCATCATCAGTTTCTAAGCCTTCGTCTTCTATTCCCGATGTAAATGTGAGTCAAGGCTTCATTGATCCCGAGTTTAAAAATCCCATTTGGCTCAGAATGACAAGTTGAACAAAAAAGAGTAAACATAAACAAATAGTTTGATCAAAACACAAGCATCAGTGTCATACGTCCTACTGTCAATATTGTCATTATACATAGTGATAACATAAGTTGACCCAAGCGGGAAGGTAGATATTCAAATTTCTCCATAAAGTCACCAAGTAAAATTCAAAATATCTACCTTCCCGTTTGGGTCAACTTATGTTATCACTATGTATAGATACATACATATAATCTCGTATGACTAGCTGAAGAAATTGAAAGTAGAATTGTCTTTTATTTTCTTTCTTTATTTTCAAAATACTCGACCCTTCTTTCATTTCTTTCTGTAACGCCAGATCAATTTTTACGAGCTACCTCAAAAGCACGCTTTTAATTAACATTTAATTACCTTAAAAATCTGTCAATATTTTTATTCAATGCATTCTCATCGCGTTTGTCAACATGTCGCAAACCTCCGTCTCAATATTTCTTGCGTTTGATTGTCTCATAAATTGCAAAAGCGTTAAACCCATCCATGGCTTGATGTGATTGTGAATTGAGAAGCCGATGCTGATTTCTAGTAATGCCATGCCAGTGCATCATCACTTCATTTTGTAGGAAACAGTCTACATCAATTAGATCATGCTTGCAATGGGCCTACTTGGTGGCCTCGGCAGCGATTAACACCCTCCTCGCGAAAAAATAATATACGTTAATTAGATCTTGTTATATACGGTAAAACAGCCATAACTGCATGCATTGCATGGTCCTCTTAGCCTTAAGGTCATTTTCTAAATTCATCAATATGTGCCCGGAATTTGAGCTGGAATCTTCCTTCAGATGCAAGCGTTTAGTAGATTGCTACGGTATGCTCTTAGCTAACAGTAGTAGTTGAAACGATGTAAAATTGCCAGTAGCGGCTCATTATCTTAAACGAATTTTCCATTTATATTGATGATGAGTGAAAATCTCGAGTTTCTTCCACACGTAACGTACTGCATTTTGCATCTTGGTAGCTACACGCTACACGTTACAAACATCTTGCACACGTTGGCAATAATAGAAGCCTACTTTTTGCATTGGCAGATTTGAGCTTTGAATTACGTAGTATTTTTGGTCTGCACTCTGCAGTTTACAACACTAGTAGTATAGTCTTTGGCCCAATGTTTCCCCTCACATTTTTCTGTTTCCCAGCAATAGCTGTTCTTCTATGTATGACTCTGACTGAATCTAGTCGGTGGTGGGCAAGGGCAACGTAATGTATAGGAATAGGAGATTGAATTAGGAGCGCAGGGGCAGATCCGTATTTTCCCCATATTCCCGTGCGTAACATGATGGGCATGAAATATGTGGTAAAGCCAGAAGAGCGGACAGAACCAAAATATATCAGAGATTAAAAACCTGAAAAATCCGTATCTACGCTCTACGCCTGGAACCAAAATTCCGACTCCAATTTGTTCTGTTAAAAGTACGGGTAGGGCAGTAACAACCAGTGAGGTCAGACTGGAGTCTTCTCGGGTCAGAGTTCATCCCAGTCACAGCATCGGGAGACCCTGGACGCTTTGGGTATGAACTCCTGATTTGCATTACGTAACGGGTTTGTTCTTGATATCTTTAAAGTAACTTTGAGCTTGTGGCACTCGGTTCGGTGGTATGTTCCTCCAAATACAAACTACGTTACAATACAATTACATTGAATTTTTGGTACTTACAACAGTTAGTTTTATATGATAGCTGGGCTGGAACGCCTATTGTATTTACAATTGTGCAATAAGTATACTGTAAGTATAGCGAATATAGGCGGATGTGTAAGTGTAATTGTCATTTGAAATAAATTGCGATATAGAAGATTTAATAAACTTTATGGAATACTATTAACTAAATGCCAGTGCAAGTGCAGTATTTGAACTGGTGGCCATGGTCAAGGGCTTTAGACTATGTCGATGGGAACAACTCTCTGAGACCAGCCAAAAAAGTTGTATAAATACGAAACGCAAATACGAGAATCTGGTCTTTCCTTATTGTTACCCCGATATTCAATATTCGTTTTATGTTCTATGAATTATACAACCCTTTATTCAGGCTTCCACAAATATAATTTTTGCAATTCGTGTGATGTCAGGATAAGAATAGTAGATCTATAAATACATCGTTGAACTGGGCGGATGGCAGATGGAGGGATTGTCGCGAGAACACTGGCGTGTTATATGTTTTAGTCGACTTAACGAAAATCAAAATGATGTACCTTGGAATATCCGATTCACAAGTCAAGAGTCAAGTCCAAGCAGAGTGACTTTTTAAATCATCCCATGGAATGACCAGTTTGGATGAAACAATGCGAATTTACAGGGACAATTTAGTTTGTCAAGTCAGACTCAAAATGTTTGGTGGATGATATCTAAATATATGGTGATATCCACTAGACGCTTTTGAGACACTTTGTATAACTGGTCTGGTACTCAAAAGTACCCATAGGTACATGCTAAACTAAGCCAAAGTTGTACGTCTGTTTCCTTCGTACATCGTATGGGATAGATAGGCGGCGTAAGTAACTTTCAAATCTTGTTTGAATATTGAATCATATTTTTCTGTACCAATTGTGCTGATTTTGAGAATTTCGAAAATTTTCAGATAAGTATACGGTTTTGCATGAAGCAAAAATACGCTCGATTTATTATATAATTGGATATGCCGGTCCGAATATACGAGTACGTCAAATGTAAGCTCTCTGTCAAGCACCTAACATGGCATATTCAGGTCAAAGTGTTTTATGTCTATGTACATTTCAATACTGTTGAGATGTAGCTGTACGGCGTTGAGGGTATTTGAACATCTGTTTATCTGCGCATTCAATGCAAGGCACCTGCTTCTTCAGGAAGATGCATTTTTCAAAAGTCGTGGATAAACTTGGATTTATAGACTTTCCTTTTCACATTCTAAACCAACAAACACCGGCCTTTTTCAAATAACTATTTCCCAGGAATTCAATCCAAATGAAACAGGACAAAGGCATAATCGTTAAAATATTTCCAGGTCCCGGCGGGTACCTTGGAGCATGGAGGAAAGCTGTAAGCCACCACCCCGGATTTCGCCACATCCACATAAGGTGAATGGGGCAACAAATGTGAACGGTGCCTCAGCCTCCCCGGTTGGAGGGACAATCACTACAGGCCCTGCGGTGCCCATCAGTTCCAATCAACAACCCTCAGTCAAGATCGGACACTATGTTCTCGGTGACACGCTCGGAGTCGGAACCTTTGGAAAGGTTAAGAGTAAGTCAAAATAATGACTAATGACCTAGCATTGACATGTTTTACGAGATCTTGATGATGTCCATAAGTATTAAACTGGTAACATGTAAGCTGGTTAAATGTCAAGGTCATATGAGTACGACATGAAACTAAGTTTTCCGGGCGACTTTATGTGTGTGTGAATTTCAATTGCAATTGCAAGTAGGAAATTGCACTAATTGAAGCTGACTATCGTAAATACATTGTATTGCTACCAAACCAAAGAGTTAATTTGAATACTTACAATTCAAAGTTCAACCTTCGTGTCACTGGAGATGAGTGTCCTGTGCTGTATCGGATTTATCTCACGATCGGTCAACAAATTATCTTATTCCCGATTTTGGATCTGCTAGCTGCGAGGCTGAGTTTAAGTCTGACACACCGAGTTACTGAGAAGGAACTGGACCCGTTCGTAGGATGAAGCAAACTACTTACTCCAATTTTGCTTTGCCTTGTTAGTAGATAACGAACGCTTTCCGTTGCCTATTGTTCGAGTATTTGGCCAGTGTCCAAATTCTGTACTTAATGAATTGCTAGTGTTCTCTATTATTGTAAATAAATAGCATCAGGACCATGAAGTCAATCTTCGAAGATGAGGTGAATTTCTACAGGTTATATTGTTTATGATATCCGGTAGCAAAGCAATTAGCAATCTTGTAGATAATATGAAGGCATATTTGAAGTAAGAGACAGTAGTAGGTTGCACCTTGCACATACGGATCCTAGAGACTTTCGAATTCGAGTAATAAAAATCATAAAATAACATAATACACACACGACACAAGAGACACGTGTAAACAAAACATCCTTCGTCGTGTTTATCCTATTGAAACTTAGTTTATGATTTCATGACAATAAATTGTGATCCGGCAATAACCATTAGATTAATGTGATCTTGATACTACTTACAGTTGGAGAACATCAGCTCACAGGTCACAAGGTTGCCGTCAAGATTCTCAATCGTCAGAAGATTAAGACTTTGGAGGTGGTTGGAAAAATTCGACGTGAGATTCAAAATTTGAAACTCTTCCGGCATCCGCATATCATAAAGCTGTGAGTTCCTCTTACTAAATCTTTAAATGACAACAACGTGATGATATCATATGTGATTATATTTAATGAATGCCGACATATGTTCCTTCCAGTTACCAAGTAATTAGTACGCCCACGGACATCTTTATGATCATGGAGTACGTGTCTGGAGGAGAATTATTTGACTATATTGTGAAGCATGGCAAGGTATAGTAAACACTACAACCCTTGACATCCCATTAATCACTTTCGCTTCTTTATTGTGTGCCTAGTTAGTTCTCTGTGACGCATCGTGTTTATTTCTTTGTTCCTATTATATGTATTGATTTCGTTTGAATTTATAGGCAACTTTATATTGGTATGTCGTGTCTGTTTCCAAAGTGCTTATACTAACAATATCTTTCGTTTCTAATTTTAGCTGAAGGAGCATGAAGCTCGACGATTTTTCCAGCAAATAATTTCCGGTGTAGACTACTGTCATCGGCACATGATTGTGCACCGAGATTTGAAACCCGAGAATTTACTTCTTGACCACAATCTACATGTGAAAATTGCAGATTTTGGTAAACAAGTTTGTCTTTATTTGGTTTTGGTCAAGGCAGGGTTTGATTGATTCTAGCATTCCTATGTATATGAATTTATGATCCTATGATACATAGGTTTGTCCAACATGATGATGGATGGTGATTTTCTTCGGACGAGTTGCGGATCACCGAACTACGCGGCTCCAGAAGTCATTTCTGGAAAATTATACGCTGGACCTGAAGTCGACATTTGGTCTTGTGGAGTCATTCTCTATGCTTTACTCTGTGGAACTTTGCCATTTGATGACGAACATGTTCCCACGCTCTTCAGGAAAATCAAATGTAATTGATGGAAGCACATGTACCATTTTTTTACCGAGGCGAGGCGTTGGGTTTACTTTTATACGATTTTAATTTCATTCTTAGCCGGAGTATTTCCTGTTCCTGATTATTTGAACAAAACTGTGGTCGGGCTTCTTTGTCACATGCTCCAGGTTGATCCCATGAAGCGGGCAACAATTGACGATGTTAAGTAGGTCTGGCATACAGAATTTGCGCATTATACAAACAATGGCGTGTGTAAGATTTTTTTGTCAATTTTTGCTTTATCAGGAAACATGATTGGTTCCAAAAGGATTTGCCTGCATATCTCTTCCCATCTCCGGTTGATCAAGATACTTCAGTGATTGAGCAGGACGCTGTGTTTGAAGTTTGTGAGGTAAATCAGTAATATGCATATTTGTTCAAACCTTATATCTAAATTCATTTGAAAACAAGGTGATAGCAGGATTACCTTTCGTTCAGCTTAAATTTAATTCTGACTCTCATATTCCAGAAATTCGGAGTAAAGGAAATTGAGGTTCACAATGCACTGATGAGTGGAGATCCACATGATCAATTGGCAATTGCGTACCACTTGATAATTGACAACCGACGAATTGCGGATGAAGCTGCTAAGGCTGAGCTGAAGGATTTCTATGTGGCAAGTAGTCCTCCTCCAGCTGCTTTTCCTAATGATGGGATTCACAGTCCAGTTCGACCGCATCCGGAACGAATTGCCCGTAAGTCTAGACCAACTATTTCTACGAATTATCGAAATGTGTCGCAATATCTAGTACTTTTGAGATCTTTACCAAAAAATTGACTTTTGAAACAGCATTGCGGGAACGTGTAATTACTTCTGCTGCAGCATCCAGTTCCATCGTGGGAACGACCAATGCTGAGCGACACAAAAACTCAGGGGTTAAACGTGCAAAGTGGCATCTCGGGATTCGATCCCAGAGCAAGCCACATGATATCATGAACGAGGTGTATCGAGCAATGAAGTCTCTTGACTTTGTGAGTGCAGAATTATAAATACACATGTTTTATGTCTCGACTGTTGTTGATTTCATGGAAAGCTCTGAAGCAATGCTGTTTTATTTATGCCGAATTTGCAGGAATGGAAAATAGTCACTCCCTACCATGTCAAAGTGCGGAGGAGGAGTCCAATGGATGGGAAGCATGCAAAAATGTCCTTGCAACTTTACCAGGTTGATTACAAGTCCTATTTATTGGACTTTAAGAGTCTCAGCTGTGAGGAACAAGAGAATTCTACAGCAAGTAAGATCTCAGGTCATTGCACCTCTAAAATATTATTATAACCACTACTTTGTCCTGTACTACTGGCTGAGCCAAGAGCACTTGACTGGCGACTGGCTCAGCATGAGCTTTGAATCACACAAACATGCATGTTCGAGGCCTGTATTTCTGTGTTTGACGTTAGCCTAGCCTAATCGATTTGAACATAGGATTTTACATTTGGGCAAAGGGCATGGCATATTTCAATTATTGAATATTCTATTCAACCGAACATTTCTGGTTGACTGGTATATCGATGTTTTGTCATTTTTACCAAGCTTTATATATTCGAAGTTGGTTGGTTCTGTATCAATACTGAACACAATCTGAATAGAGACACTTTGCAATTAAGCCAGGGTTAACAATTACAAATATCAGACACCGAATCGTATCTCTCTTGTTTCGAATTTCAGCCTTACAGCCTAATCTTACGTTGGCCTAATTGAAGCTTTGATTTGCAGGTGCTGAAATTTTGCCCTCCTTGTCCATCACTGGAAGTAGTCATCACACTATGGAATTCTTCGAAATGTGTGCAGCTCTCATTACCCAGTTGGCCCGATAGTTGTCAGCAGACGTTCCAGTTTGGCAGTTGCTGTCTGTCACGCAATATGTCCGAGAGCTCTGATGGTCAAAATATATTTGTTACAATTAAGAAAAGATAGCAGTCAAGTCGTTGTCGTCGTCGTCGTCGTCGTAATGTGTAGTCGGGACAATTAGTTGCTATCGAATATGTGGAATCAGCAATTTTATGATAATTTGACACCTTCCCGCATGCCGGATGGAGGAGTTCCGTACCCTTTAATAGAATCTTCTGACTATTCTTACGCAAGTTCCTCCGACAATCTGCTCCTGACCAGCGTACTAGTATGTATGTATCTATGTGTAGCAGTACTTAATTCACATACTCCTATATCCTCAAATCTTGTATACCTGAACCTCAACAGCTGCTGGAGTGCTTCGGTTCCTTATGACCCTTTCCGGACTTCTGATTCGTGGACATTTTTGATAGAGTACAATTACATGAAGCCTGATTTGCAAAAGTTCACAAGAAACAAGCGCAGTTGCTCTTGTTGTAAAGAGAAGTGTAATTATTGTAGTCTGCACAAGTACCTTAATGTTAAACGGCTTTCGAAACAAAATTCATATTTTGTGTAATAATAAAAGGTATACACTATTATTCGAAGCGAAACCCCCTCACAGTATCACCGCCTTGTTTTTCTAAATTACCAAAATATTAGAGATGAGATAAGATTAGAAAACCATATGAAAAAATTAAATGTGGTTGAAAGCTGCCAACATTGGTTTCGATAATGTTCATGTATATTTTTATTAGAGAATCATTGGATATTTGTCACACTCGTCTGTATTTGTCGTATATTCCTTTCATTAAAAAATGACTGTGGATAGTGGTTATCGTATTCCATGGAATTCTAATTTTCCAATTTGCATTAGACAGTTCTTAAAACCTGGAATATTGTCATCCAGAAGCTGTCTTGCGGCTTGGAAGTACAGATTGTAATTGTGTGATTCTGGGCTACCATCGTATTGATGATGATGGAGAAATTGGATCTTTGAAGTACTATTCCGAAGCAATTCCTCAGTCTTCTTCCCGATATTAGTGCTCAGTAAGTCCGTATAAATAGTGAACGATTTCTGAGGGTTCTTGAGAAAGTCCTGGTAGAATTTTAAACCAGAGAGCACCGCTTTCCTACGATGACGTTCGAGTTTTTGACACCGAATTTGCGAAGTTCCACTGTTTGGGCGGGTATCCTCTGCATCAGGACTACCATTCCGATAATATTCGCAACGTAAAACATCGGCAATTTTGAAAATGGAGAAAATTATGATCGAATTGGAATTGGCCTTGGTAACGAGTAGAATGTCGTCAGTTTCCCAGTCAACCAACTCCTAACGGAAATGGAAATACATAGGTAAGCAATAAGCAGTATACGAACGATTCAGCTGTTCGTTAGAGGGGACATGTTATACGAATACGACGTACCCGATTCAGTTCGTTCGAGACGTGTTCGAAGTCGAAACTTCGAAGGTCGAAGCTCAAACTTTCATCAGTTAATGATGAATATCCAGAAGAAATTGTTGATGACGAAGAGCTGAAGCTCCCAGCAGCCATACTCGGTCGGAATTTCAAAATGCGATAAACGATTCAGCACATTTTACACTTTAAAACAACAATAATAAAACTGTCCACAACAAATCAGATTATTGCCAATGAAGTTTGTGAGCTCGAGTGTGGTCGATTTATATCACAAGCGCAGAGACGTGTCCTAATATTGCCTAGTTAATTCAACCAGCTTATTGTGTTTGTCGTTGCTAACGGTTGTATATTGCATCTTTGTACTAAAATCATTGGACCGAGTAAATTCGTTGTTATTCAGTGTTTATCTAAATGTGTTATATCATCGTCATCGCTGTTTGTGAACAAAATCTAAAAATGGTTGTTGGGCTAAGACCAGGAAAAGGAAACGACCCACCTACGCAGTAACAATTATGTCAGGTCTGTTTAACCAGGACCAGGACGTAGTATGTTTAAGTGCACATACACATTCGGTCTTCAATGCCTACTTAAAAGTGCTCTACTTCTGCTGTGTGTGTATATCATCACATCATGAATCATGATGTGGGATGCATATGTAATTATTATAATTATCGTACGGGATCAACGACATTTGCGCTAAAAATCACATCGGAATGACACTGGACGAAATGTAAATTTGTCCTGTCACCTGAACTGCATCCCGTAGGTGGGAGATCTATGTATGTATCTCCAAGAACATTTGCATGATTTTGAGTGGTTAATGGTTAAAAATGATAAGATAAAATCTCCGATAAAAGAATGTCAACATGAAACGAATATTGAATGATTTCCTTAGGTTGCAGGCGAGTGATCTCTATAGAACAACATAGGTACGTGTACAATTGTAGAGTCCGGAAGTTCATTTCCCCCAACATTTGTTTATTTGAACTACCAATTAAGGGACCAGATTTACACTACTGATCCGCAATATTCCAAATGTTATTTGAGGCGAACATTTCAAACACCATTGGTCCAATTATTAAAACAGTAATAAAATAAAAAAATGACGAAGAGCGATACCTATGTACTGTCTTGAATTCACTTTTCCATATTTAGATCTATCCAGTATACGAGTATGAACGTGTACTTATTACTGGGTTCAATGCGATTCAATGCATCAAAATTAGTTCGGCTGCCTGTATGTAACACGAAGCGGACTGGATCCCCTACAACGGTCAACGGTCGGTCGGCAACGGTGGTGTCGTGGGTCGTAGCTTTGACTTCATGTACGAGGAGACTGTTGAACTCTCGACAGCAGGCAGCATAGCAGCAGCAGCGGCGGAGTCGATCGGGAGTTGGGTCGGGAGTCGGGGTCGGGGGGTCGGTCGGTTTCTTATCGGTTATCGTCTTTTCTAATCCAGCGCAGCAAGAAACGCTTCTCTGCTCCTGCTCTTTTGCATTCCCATTTGCATTGTTGTGTTGCATACCTACATTTCTTCTCTCTTGTATCCCCAATCATCGCATAATAAGTCGTCAAAACAAAACAACAAATAACACAAGTAGCAGCATTGGACGCCTCTTCCGTTCGGTTCCGTTTTCCGTCGTTCTTGGAGAAGTGTATACATAGTAAGTACAATAGTAATACTTCTGTTTCACCCTCAGAGTGCTGAATATATACATATATGTTGTTTTCGAGGTGTATTGTATTTTGCTAAATAGTTAGTGTTAGTACCTACCAACTTGTTTGTTGTTTGTATGTAGTTTGCCCATGTGCTCGATTGTTGTGTTTGGAATGCGATGTGGTTCATTCTTAATTCTACAATATGTAGATTCTAATAACCTATGACCTAAGTTCTATTTAATTTGACTATATTACACTTCTGCATAAGATATTTCTAATTTGTAAATCTAAGTCCTTCGGACTTGGCTTGGTTTGAAAATTCTTTTGCGGTTAAGTTACACTACACGACGACCAAATGACCCTTAACACACAGGCTGTAGTACTCATCAAGACAAGCTTCTTTTGTTTTAACAACTTTAATCAGGTAGCCAATTTCATGGTGTACATAGGTCAAGTGAAACGTGATAAGTGATAACCTTCTACCTTGCGCATGGCCGGAACCAGGCATATTTTTGCTAACATTAACTCTATTGTATCATAAACTGTAAGCTATACGGCGCTGAGCACTTATTTCTTGTACGATGTACCAGCGAATGAGTCATACGTTTGAATTGAATGCGACTTACAAACTAAAAGCCAAGTGCACGTTTTATGTATTTTCGCAGTTCATGCAGGACTAGAAGCTAAAGTTCTTCATGATTTTCAAGCTTGTTTCATTAATACGAGTAAGACAAGGTCAAGTGTCCAATAATAAAGTTAATGCAATACAAGTGAGTAGTGACAGTGAGAAGCAAATAGCGTATGTATGGAAAGTGAAAGACTGGTTGCGATGATACTAAGTAGGGTAGTGTATTGTCCGCTGCAATAAACTTTATTCGTAAAGAAAAATATGGCTGAAATTGTCTATGTATATACTTACAGGAGTGTCCGAGTAGTGTGAAGCTATCAAACGTAATATCATGGAGGATTCCAAATTGAATATGGGTAGAAAACCAAAGTCGAAGAGAGGAAGGAAGTCCAAATCTGCAAAGGTTTCAGAAATCGCTTCAACTCCTGTTCCCAGGAAGAGAGCTACTCCTGCCTCGACCCAGGACCAGGACCAGGATTCCCCTTGGGCAAATGAACCGCTTCCCACTCCTCAACGACCGTCCAAAAAAGTAGCAGATTGGGATGAGTTTTTGTCGTCGGATGGTTACAATCTCCACTTCGTACCACCAGTTCATTGGTTCAAACATGTCAGTTCAATTACATACATGCTCGAGTTTTGTGTAAAACATGTATTTAGTGTCGTTTATCATTGAAATATTGAATTGATTCAGGCTCCGCTGGCGAACATATGGAAAGAAATCTCAAAGACTGATCTCATTGTCGAAGTTCCCAATCCTTTCATACGCTGTTCTAGACCGGTCAATTGGTTTGCCACTATTGTTCACTACGCAGGTTAAGCCCGTTCAAAAGTGTTTTAATCGGAGTTCGGAGTACATTTATACAGGTGAAGTTTGACCTTAGAATGATTCTGTTCTACAGGCTATAAAGCACTCATAGAATTTGAAGGCTTTGGCGCTTCTACCAAATATGCCGCGTGGATGAGTTTCTGCAGCCGAGTTCCAAAACCAATCGGATACAGTGACAAGAAGCACATTTTGCTGCATCCGCCATTCGGTACAATTTGATCTTAATTCTGACGCCGGCTGAAACAAAAACTATTTTCTATTTGATAGTTATCATATACTTTCTTATTCAGTTATCCAAGAAGAATTTCCTGACTATTTGGCTAGAGCTCGGGCATTGCTCACCGAGAAGAACGCTGCGACTGTTCGAGAAGATCATGGAAGCTTTATCACTACAGAAGTAGAGAAGTGTATGAAGTACGTTTTACAATAGAAATACGACCTAATATCTTTTACGTTTTTAATCCAGTAGAACATTTATCATTTTCATCATAATGACAGCAGCTTTTTTTTTTTTTAAATGGTCAAGTTAGATATGTCCCGATTGATCAACTTTTGGGCATGTGCAGATGCACTGGCATCAACCTGAAAAATCGGTTTTTAAAAAGTTCTTGAAAAGTGTTTTGAACTCTGAACCAGGTATTTCTCATTTGATGTTAATATATTATTGTACGTGACCTGATCCTAGGTATCCTCTGAACACACTATTGGAGGTAATGGATCGAGATGTGATCAGCCGAATGAGAGTTGCAAACGTGGAGTCCATTGTTGGAGACCGAATTCATGTGTCCTACGTAATTGAGCCAAGTGCTGACGATAATGGTAAAATTCAAATTCAAAACATCAACAACAAACTCTATTTATTCAAATAACTAATTTTTTGAATCAGGTTTTTGGTTCAACTGTAACTCGGATTTGGTTCATCCTCTCGGTTGGAGTCAAACTGTGGGTCATGAAATCTATGGGATACCGCTGGCGGCCAAGTTCACTCCGTTGAGTCCCGACTACTTTCCTAAGTATCCTGCTGAGATCATCTTAACACCGGGACAAATGTTTGAAACACGACATCCGCAAAAACCCCATCTCATCGTAGGTGCCTCAATCTGGAGTGTGTTGAAGTATGGATACTTCGTAGCTGAGATTCGTACGTCGAATGTGGATATCAAAACGCCCATTCGATTCCCATACCATGTCACCTCACCGTACATTTTCCCATGCGGATTTTGTTCGGGAAGGAAGATTAATCTGATTCCACCCTATGAGAGTGGCGGGAGAAAGGGAAAATTTTCTTGGGACCAGTATTTGTTGAAGTACAATCTGAGTGCTGCCCCGCTGAATTTGCTTCCCAAGGTTAGTGTGAGATTGTTGAATGGTTTCAGGTTTGAAGTAAGTACTACTTGGACTTGACTTGATGTACTTTTGAAACTGCTTTCCAGCGTCCCAGTCATAATTTCAAACCGGGAATGAAATTCGAGGCGATCTGGATCACGAATCCGACTTACCTCGGCCCAGCTACTGTTTGCAAAGTTCGTGGTCATTTGTTGTATCTCCGTTTCGATGGTTGGCCAAGTACATGTAACCCAACATCCACTGCCGCTCCACCGGAAGTTTGGATGGACGCTGAGTCACCTGACATCTATCCCGTCGGATATGCTGAGATGGTTCAACACTCTTTCCAGGGTAAAGTTGAAGCACCTGGTCTTCGGGACCTTGACGAGCGCTTTCGAAAGAACATGGACTTTTGAGAAATTCAGTTGATTCTAGTCTCTGGACCCAGGTCAAAGTAGTTCAACACCCGACTGAATCTTACCAAGTTGGTCGGTTTTTGTCGTCTAGTGCGTACGAGTAGAACATTCTTTTTCATGTATCTTAACCTGACTCCTATTTCGTTTTACATAACCGATCTCTCTCCATGTCAGGTCCTTCTGGCCTCACATATTATTATCCAGCTACTTTAACAAATAATCCTAGGCCGTTCATATCACATGCGTTAAACGCATAATATGTAGAAACTAGGACCTTGATCTCAATTTTCTTTAGTATAGACACAATTAATACAGTGTATTCCGTTTCCGTTGCCTCAGGCCAACCCAGTATTTATTGTTGTAAAGTAAGTTTAGCGAGTAAAGCACAGATTTCTGAAAGGCTTTTCAAAAATCTGTGTAGTAAAGTGAATAAACTGGTCAAACCGGGCCAACTATATGTTATCATTCCTGCACTACTGTCGAGCGTCGAGCCTACTATTTCCATGATACTACATCAAAACAAAATATCAAAAATACTAAGCATCAATGACATCCGAAAAGAGCTTGAGTCTTCGTCAATTTGCCAGACCAATTGGAACTCCCTGAAAGGCTCGAGACGACGGATCACGGGACAAATTGTGTGCTGAAATTGGAAAGACTGAAATAATAATAATAAAAAATAATGTTGATCGAAGCAGTAAATACAGTACATTAAGGGGTTAGTGTAGCTTAGAAAATTTTTGTTGAAGTTGAAGCTAGATTTGACTTTCTGCAGGAGAGTCGTCCGTATGCCGTGAAAGCTTTGCAATTTCTTCAATAGGATGCAAAATTCAAAAATGTATTTTTGATTCGAATATTATGCAGAGACACCGAGCACAGAGTTGGGATTAACTAGAAAAACACCAGCACGTATGTGGGTGACTTTATTTCATTTCCATTTCTCTGCATGTAATACCATGTAAAAACTATACTTAATGGTAGGTACATATATAAACCTAGCGTCTTAACTCCTAGTTCTCTTACTTACTTCATAAATACGAGATTGAACTGATATATAAACGCAGAAATTACACTTCATCTGGATGGCACAATAAAACGTCAATCGCCCCAAACAAACACGATGACAAACTGATTCCACACTCCACTTCCATTAATTCGATTAAAAGTAGGCTACACGTACAGACAGATGAGGTAAAATCTCCTTCGAGATCCAAAACGGCTTCCCAGATGACTTGCTTTCAGACACCCTGAACTAGGGTTAAATGAAACACAGGTGATTTGTGGTTTAATTAGTTGTGGCAATTGGAATCTGACCCCTGTAGTTCCACCCTCCCTTGACCTACTTGTCTTTCTCCTACAGAGCCTACGTGCGTGCCTGGGACGGGGAAAGTGTCAAGCTAATTGAGGCTTGAAAGAGAAATGGAGAGATGTGACTGGGTCCTTGGCTCCGTCCATCCATCCAAGCCCAATCATTCCAGAAATGACTTTTTGTTTCGCCACGTACTATTTCCCAGGCGAGTAAACTAAATCATTATCGACGGAGGAGGCAGGAGCGGAGTAGCCGTCTGTCGACGGAAATCCTTGAGCTGAGACGGGGACAGGCTTTGAGAAGTTCTACTTGAGCAGCCCTGCCTTCTCCGCCTTTTAGACCCAGTCCCGCATTTTACATAGGAAAGGACATAACAACATTTCTCTCCGCTTTCTCTCAAGACGTCAGGCGAAGGGAAAAACAGAAACGAAATTCCGCTCACTCAATATATTAGCTTCTCACTTTTGGGATGAAAGTCTCTTCACACTTTCACTTTGGACCAACCAGAAAAGACGGGAGAGAAGAAAGGGGAGGGGGAAAAATGAAGACGGGACTGAGTTAACATGTCTGGGTCCATTAGTTAAGGGTTTTTCCGTTCCTTCGTCGGAATTGGACTGCGAGACAAGATCCGCTGCTAGGGAAACGGAAGGGTCTGAGACACACAAGTAGGCTACATGTGAATGTGACTACATCCCACTTTCACTTCATGCACACACCCAGGTAATTCGGTTCCGGTTTGGAGGCTTAACTACCGTCTGTCCTCTCTGCCTGCCTGTCCTCTGCTTTAGTGGTTCTTCTGGGCACAGAAGAATTGGGCTTTATTTAGTCTTCCAGACAACAAGACCAAGTTCTGGCTATGCGACATATGTAGTAGGAAATGGTTTCATTACAAAACGAACACAGAATACAGAGTTCATTTTCACCTCTGTGGAAATGAGTTTCCTGTGCTTTGCCCAGTCCATCTCTCTGCGCCCTGTCCTTGTTCATCTGGGGAAAACTTTATTGGCCTACGGAGGAGAGCTACTACTCGAAGGAAGAGAGACACATGCATAAGAACCGTTTGACACATGTTTTGAGACTTTGAAAAATCATAGAAAACATAAATAAAAATATATATAAAAACAACACCGTCGAGGTACTCAGTCTATTCCTAGCAGTTGGGTTACGTGGCTGCCTGTTCGTTCCTATTCCGACATAATTTCTAGGAGAGATGCGAGAGAAACAAAAGATAGAAAACTAGGGATAAGTAAATCTTGTTTGGAAACTAGGCTGACTGGTGAGGGTTAAACCATGTGAACGTTCTGGAGAATGTGTTCATCGGAATGGAGACCCTTGAGGGAGACATGGTGGAGATGGTCGTTGGGCGGGCGGTGCCTTGACGCCGTGTGATTATTTGGAGGGAGTTGCGGGAGTTGCTGCTGCGGATGCTGCGTGAGATGGTTGGGATGATGCGTGTGTTGGGGTAACTGGTGGTTCCGGTTGAGGAGCGGGTTGAGAGCATCTCCTTGGACTAACAAGTCACCTTTTCTTCGGTCCTTGTTCCCATGGAGATGTCGGTGGTGGTGGTAGTGGGATGTTCCGCGGGCCTGCGGGAATTGAGAGACAGAAGCCTGAATTTCTTTTACATTTCTTTTATGAAGACATTAGGACGTAATAAAAAATAGGGAACTCGTAAAAGAACAGAAGGTATATTCTTTAAAATAAGGAAATTCTCGTAAAAAAGTTAAAGTCTTATTGTTATTATCCCAGGCTTACACCAGTTTAGTTGTCAACATAAAAACATGGGTATGTGCAAAGAAAAAAAACCCGGGTTCTCTCAAGTTGGGCCTGAGCATGATTGCTTGCTTGCCATATCAGCAGAATCGTGAAAAAATTATATCGGCAATGTTAGTTTTAAAACCCTTTTCCGGGCCTGGACGTGTGGAGTTGGGTCCTAACAAAACAAGAAGTGGGGTAATGACGCCGTGGTCCTAACCCGAACTTTTTATGAGCCGGCGTTGGTTGGCAGAAGAAAGGAGACCGCCTCACCTGCTGTCCGTAGAGACTTCTATTGTACAAATCAAGATCGTGCGGATAAAGATTGGCTTCATCTTCGGAGAGATCAGAGACGGAGGCTCGGGGTGACATGGGCTTCTCAATTTCTTCGTACACAGGATCCGTCCGATGATGGTAGCCCATACTCCGAATGTCCGAGTAGCTGCTCCCTCGTGTCCAGCTTCCTTCCAGCCCTGACACGCCTTTACTGTACAAACCTAGGATTCCGCTAACGTCACCGGCGTACCTGTGACCTCCGGAAACTCCACCTGAAACACCAAGGTAGAATTGAGCATAATGGAATGAACACCATTCTTGACCTACATATGGCTCCAGCAGCGTCCACAACTCTACAAGGAGAACGGATTTTGTGTTGAGATTTGAGATGTGGGAAAGAGAAAGCATGACTCACCGGGTGAAGGCTGAACACCAGCCAACTGCTTAGCATAAAGAGTCTCATGATTCCTAACATCTACGGGTTGACGAGTGAGAGTGATGAGACAGGATCCGTCCATGCCTCGTTGTTGAGCTAAATGATTATTGTGACAAGCTTCAATGACACCCGGGACCTGTGCATGGAGTCCAGGTCCTCCTTGCAACTGCTGCTGAGAATGAGTTGACATTTCCGTGTCACTCGCGTCAGACCCTCTTCCACAATCACAAAATTTCGCTAGCATCTGCAACATACAGGTTAGGAATGAAATAAATCCGGAGCTGTCAGCACAAAAAAAATGGTAAGTAATCCTAATCCCTTATAAATCAATATTGACATTGACAGACTCAGGAGTCCATATCAGCTTGACATGAGGTTAAAAAAAAAACCTTAAAAAGTCAGAGAAATAACTTACAGCCTCGGATTTCAACGAGTGGAACAGAAGGATAGCAATGCCTTGGAGTGCGAGACTTAGGCTGGCTGCATAGGCCAAGGGAGCCGAGTCGGAGTCCAAGTGGATGAGTCGAAGGGTCCATGACAATGTCATGAAAACCAGGATTAGCAGGCTTCCACGCAACCACGTCCTGATCAAATATTGGGATAGGAGAAAAAACAAATTAGGGATCATCATCATCCAGCCCAGACAGAAAGGAGCATGTTCTTTGCTCCAGTACATAATGCGGAGGTGCTAACTGAGACATGAATGCTAAGAGCTCATTACTGCGGGAATATGAGAAGCGGATTGAAACCAGCCTTCACGTTCTTACCCGGCATAAGTGTACAGTGCTTTGTCATCATTGGGCTTCTTGGGCATTGCAGAGAGGAGTCCACAAACGCGGTATGACGTGTAGACCAGAACTGCAGCTGTGGCCTGTAATTTCATCAAATTATATTTTAGAACACGCTCAGTATTGATCCAGACGGGAGATATTTGGGGCTTAAGTGGCTGGAGGAATGCATATGATATTGTTCCTCCTCTGGACTTCCGACTTTACTCGGAGTCCTTCCAACTCGTCATGGGAAATATTCATTTCCCCGCCCGAGTTCTGGTTCGGAGAAAGTCCTGGCAGGCAGGACCTGGTGTGGACAGAGCTCAAGAGCCCTCTCTTCTGGTCTTGAGCCCATTAAACACTTTACGAGAGGAACAGGAGCGTAAAAGTATTATCTACTCCGAGTCTAATGGTCACTTTCTCAACGGTAGGCCCGGACATCCTAATGTGTAGTAATTGGTAATTGGATTTCTACAACGTTTTTTATGAGACCATCCGTTCCTGCCATATGGGCTGGGCTCAACTAAGTGGAACAGGAGAGAGCGGAGGCCTTGGCCGTTTTAATATTCCATTTAGTTCCCTGGAGTGGATATGCGAGAGTAGAAGACGTGTTTTAAATCATTGGGAGAAAACAAGAGCGGAATGACAATTTGGAGAGAAGGATCCGGATTCTCTCAATTCATCATTTTTGGAAAGTGACATTATGTGACTCTAATCGGAAGTAGGCTATAAACTAAGAGCAGAGGGAAATCCATAGAGCCACATGCTATGGAAATAACAGAAGGCTTTCTCGGCTGGCACAGTCCGCACAGTCATATAAAATATTGAGCAAGATGCAGTGAAAGAGACGGAAATACTCGGGTTCTCCCTAATCCTTTCGGCTCTACACAAGTCCCGTTGTTCCTCTGAACAACTCTACAATATTAATGATTTGGTTGACTTTGGATTTATCATAACATTCGTGATGAAAATATTTGAGAAAACAATTGACGTTCTCAAAATTATGACGTGTCACAAATCATTTCGGAACATGCCTTATATTCTTCAAATACGTCGAGTGTCAAGTAGCAGACTTGACTGGCTCAAGTTCCGCGCTTGAAAATCCATTTTATTAAATGGTAGAGATACTCGTTAAATTTTTTATTTGCAATTTTCATGCGTCTTCCAAAAACAACCAGTAGTGGCAGCATTACCAACTACCAGGTCCTGAACGTGTGTTAGTGGAACTGGTCTACGGGAATGGTTTTGTAAACTTTAACCAACTTAAACTTGTTAAACTAGGAAAAGCTGGTAAAAGAAGTGGGCTGGGCTATTTTCCTATATCCACAAATTGGGGAAATTACTAGTTTCCAAACTTCGAAATTAACTTTGGTAGTAAAGTACTGTTTAAAAATAAAATCATTTAAAAAGGGCAGCCCTTTTTACCACTTTTGCTCATAAAAGTCCAGCTAATTTAGTTAGATGCGACGGTCATGACCGGGTATGCGCATGTAACGACCAACTGACTGATTTAGTTTGCCCGACGTGAAATGGACCATATTTCTATTTCCCGAATCGGAACTTTCCTCGCATTTTCAATTGTAGATAAAATCGCAAAATAGGTCTCAATCAGAATGTTGTAATTCGTTGATCAACCCGAAGAAAACTACCAAATTCGAGACATCATTTTTAGAAACTATGGAGAAAATAGAATCATAGTCGGAAAGCTACTCTGAAATGTTGAGCTAGTTTTGGATTCGGGCAAACGAATATGGGACAATTCAAAATGGGTTGAATTGGATTTGGACAAGGAAACTGGGTCAGTTGGTGGTTGAGAAAGAGCTGCCTATTTCTGTGTGACTTACGAGTGCGACGAGGACGGCAGGTCCTACGAAGCAGAGGAGTACGAAGCTGGTCTGTATCCAGCAGTAGTTGTCACTTCTGTAGCCACGCGGGTCGAGGAGAAAGGAGAGAAGGACGACGATGGCTGGAGACCCGTAGGAAACGCCGTAGTACCACAGTTGACGAGATAGTCCGCTCTCCGCCGCCTCCACCACAATCAAATGGAGATGGAAGCCTACAGAATCCCCAAAATCAACTCAGACACTCAGTCTCATTCCCATATGTATGTAGAAAATGAAGAAGAGAAGGTGGGGCAGGGAAATAGAAGAAAAGACTTTCCAACTCATTTCACTTTTATATCATTACACAATTTCAAAGAAGACGAGTTGGAGACTCGGACAGAGTTCAACAGGAACTCCATCCGCTTATGATATCCAGAACCTGATTTACGAGACTCCAATCCAACTTTCTTTCTCTTCCCACCTCCTCCCACCTCCTCCCACCAAAAAAGACTTCATGGAACAGGAGTGCTCAAAAACTTCGGCTTTACAACCAAGCCTTGGGTTCGACTAAGTTTTATGACATGTCATCTCGCCTCCTGTCTCTTTCTTCCGAATTCTTCAATATGTTCCAAGAAAGGTTAGGCTACTCATTTCCAAATGCTCGGACTTTGATTAATTTTAAGAAGGCTGAAGACCTGGACTCAGAGAGCTACTTCTCAAAACGTGGCGAAATCCAACATTTTGATTTCAACTCAGGCTGAAGGCTTATAGACCTGATATAGTTGGCCGTTTTTTGTATATCTACATGTAAACCTCTGGTGCTCGCCGCTGGGTCCCGCCAATATTAGCATTAGAAAACCCATAGTAAAAAAATCAGTTCCAGAAATTGTTGAATTACTTAATTCTGCGACTGGTCCCCGCATCGCCCGAGATGCTACGTGTTTTAGAATTAATAAATATATAAATTAAAAAATAAAAAAGTTCTTTTTGGATGAGTCTGTCCAAAACACTATTTCATTTATCTATTTCGTCTAGCAGACATAGAATTGGCGTAGTGAAACAACCCAATAAATTAAAATTCTTCTAGTAATTTGGCCTAATTCCTATTAAATCCCATTAAATCCCACTGTGATGTGATGGGATTTAGTTTAGAAACGTGATATTCCATATTAAATTTTGTTAAATCCCATTAAATCACATCAAATGTGGTGGTAGTTAAACTCGAAAGTGGGAGTTTTCGAGACTTTGTGCAAATCCGACTAAAATTGAAACAAATTTCTAAAAAAAGTTGATGAATTTAAAACAAAGAAAACTGCATTGCATATGCATAAAAATCTGAGTGACTAAGGATGGGAATCAAAGGGTTGGATGCTGGGAGTAGATTTCAAACAACAAATATCAAAGAATCTGCTGAAATGCTATTTTTAAATCCAAATTTTCTAAACCCAGCTGCTTATATTGAAGTTCGAGGGAAACAGGAGCAGACATCACATGCTGTTGTACTGAATTGCAGGAGAATGACATTTTGCAGAAACTATAGTTTGACCCAGACTTGTTGACAAGTTCCAGTTGTACTAGTAACCAATCTGGGAGGAAGAGAGTTTGTGTCAAGTGCTTACCGTGAAGGAAGAGCCAGAGAATGGAAGCGAGAGCAAAGTAATGTTCGAGTACAGCAATTGAAGTGCAGATCCAAGCATTGTGAGTCTCATGAATTCCCAATACAAAAATTACTTCGACAATCAGCATGCAGAGGAATAGGTTCTTCAAAATCATTGTCTGGAACACCTAGAACACAGAGAGACGTGGAGTCAGGATTTGGAACAGAACACAAACTTCCCAAAGGCCGCTTCACGCTCTCTCTCTGATAAATATTAACTTCTTTTCTTACAAAGTAGAGTGGTTTTACGCCTAGTTTCACACAATGATCCGAATCCGAATCCTTGTGGTTATTCCTTCCTACAACTCCAAACTCCAGTCTACCAACCTTCTCAGCCTTTGGGTAATAACCATTGCAGACAGAGCAGAAGTGGAAATAATAATGCGGTCAAGGAATTAGGCCAGCATGGAACAGTCAAACATTCAAACATAACCGTAATCTGGAATGTTCTAGCTTATAATCATACGCGCTCGAAATAAAATTAAATAGCACCTTCTCTGCATGAGAAAGAACTTTATAATTTTGAGACGTTCAAGTTACAGAGGCGTGAATCTTACAAAAAGAAATTCGCAAGAGCGCAATTTTTAATAGAAAGTTTTGGTTGGCCAACGATGGACAAAGTGTCAAAGGTTAACGTAGCTCGAACCAATGACTTTTCAGACTGTTCAATTTTTGACATGTTTTCTAACTTCTGCAATACGTAACGACTGATTGTGGTATTTTGCTGATCCGGAAATAACCAGGAAACAATTCCAAATTGAGAAAGAAAATGACTTGAGCTTCTGTTATGTCAATTTCAGTTTTAGAACAAGAACGAGGGTTGTTTCATTAATTTTGGCTAGATGCTACAATAATTTCGGGAGAAAGTAGCATTTTTACATCAAAAAATTTGAAACTCTAGCAGTCTTTGCGTTATTTAGGAATTCCTTTTCAAAGTTGAACACATATGAACTAGCACTATTTTTCTGAATTTTGTAGATTATTTCAAGTAGAACCAACGTACCGTAAATTCACTAAAATCGGTTTGTTTTCCTGTCATTATCGTATTTAAAAAACTCCAAAACACAATCAGCTAGGGCATCACTTCATTAAAATTTAGGTGTTTCGCAGAATCGTATTCGTATCGTGAAACCGCATCAACATTAATCAAATTCTATATTACCTGACCAGTGGTCAGGTAAAAACTTCCGCCAAATTCATTCACTTTTATTTACTTTACAGTACAGGTTTTCAAAATTGATTCAAAATGGATGAAACAACCCTTGTACTAGAGATACAGAAATCCAATTGACCAGAACTTGGTAGCTTCAGGAATTTAAGTTGAAATTCTCGCGGAGAGTCACTTTTATTTTTTATGCCTGAAGTGTCTGTGTAAGTTTGTACCAACAACAACGGAACATTTAGCCAACCACAGTCCAAGATTCTTGGTCGTGAATCATTTTTCCTTATTACGCTTTACTCGAAAGTCAATAAAATATCTGCTTAGAATGTTTCCTTGACACATAACCATTTGTCTACAGTTTTTGGGCCCAAAACAAACAATCCATCAACTCGCTCCCCATTGAATCTCAGAGAGAACAAATACCCAACTTTCCTTATTTCGAAGTTGAGCCAGACCAAACCGAGCACCCAATATTCAATTCCCAGCTCAGAATGAGAATGAGGAGAGATTAGAAACAAAAAAACTTACTTTGCCATGTATGCAAAAATGAGTTATGATGAGAGTGAAGACAAGGCACAGAATCACCACAGCAGACCCAATGTACTTGACAACCTGCAGAGAGTCCCAAATAAAAAAACATTCAGAATAAATACATTTCGTTCACACGTGAGCATGTGTTCAGAACAAAGTTCTAAATATTTGTGCATGACTATATATGAGCTGAGTTCAAGTTAAACAATAGCATGTTCCTGAACGTCGATAGCCGTACACATTGTTGATAAGTTTTATAGGCTCATTAGAATCTGGGGGCTTTGATTTACATTCCAGATTGTGTCACCTGATAAGCGGAATAACTAGTCATAAGTACCTACTTCATTTTGACAACTTGTCATGTAATATTGTAATACGATCCGTAACCATGCCAAGCCATTTAAGTTTTTTTTATTCAACATCATGCTGACAATCTTCATCTCTGTTTCACGGTATTTAAATTCTCGTTTAGGTGCGGGAGGGAGTCAAGAGTGGTCATATGCCTTACCTGCAACATTGGAGGCGTGGGGAGATGCTTTGGTGGTGGAGCGAGGTCCATCAGGATTGCAAAATTCGTCAGATGTGTACATTGACATTCCGTATGAGTACGATTTGTCTTGACCACTCGACAGCCTTCTTCAGACCATGCACTAGAAAAAAAAACAATCATAGTTAGAAGCACGAAGTCCACATTCCAACTTCTTGTTTCCCATTCTGCACAAGTACATACATACTACTACTGGTAGGAACGAGCGACAAACTCAGTTCCTGTCCTGTGGTTTACATTTTTTTAATCACCTCCGACAGATCTCTAATCAGGAGTGACTTTGACAAATGAGAGATCCAGTTGGGTGATAAGGTGGCGGACTGGGCTATAAATACGAGGAACCAACTCGGGTGTTCCCTTCACTCACTCTCCTTTAAATACTGGGAAAAGACCTTCTTGGGCTTAATAGAATCCCTTTGTTTTTACTTAGAGAGCTGAGTGAGTAAATGAACCTTGGTAATTAATTTCCTCATGACATTTCATTCATACGTTACATGAGTTTGGGTGTTCGGAACTCCGTTTCCCTGCATGTAACAGAACCATAATGGTTACTTGGGTGAACGATATGATCTCTACTTTGGCCCAACCATGTAAAAGCAAAAATTCCACAAAGTTGTAGAGTGGGCTTTGCCTACTGACATGACAGTCTCCTGAGGAAATTCCCAAGTTGGGCATTTTTTGGTTGAACAGGGAATTCTTGTTATGCAAAAGGCTTGGGAACTCGTTCAATGCCCGAAGAGGCCAAATCAATCTGGGTCTCAGAAGACCTGACAGAACTTAGAGACTTACTTGAGCGTGTAGTCCCAGAAGACGCACTGAGGGTTGCTCACATTGTCGAGCCATAAGTGACGGAAAGTGAGCTGAACGGGGAGTGCTAATTGAATGTGTCGTCCCTGATTCAATGAGGCTGAAATGACACGCGAGTTGACTAATTTCTGAGTCTCCGTTCGGCCACCAGCTCCGTCCTCATCTCCAGATTCAATTGGTTGAAGGACCTTTTCACAAAAACACATTATTTGAAATCAAAGCAGAAGAGATGTGATCCATGGACGCACATGGGATCCACGCACAAATGGCTAGTGCAAGGCTGGGCTAGTACGAGGGTCGTTCCAACAAACGTCCTAAATGTACCATGTGTTTAAATCTAAATTGCTTTAGTTTGGCAAGAATTTTTGAGAAATGCTTCAGCGATTTAATTCATGAAGCTTTGGCTTTGGCGCATTAATCCGAGAAACTTTCACGTTTTTTAGTCTTAACATAGTTCTACAGTTTCCTATATAATTACAAGTTGCTGTATATCTGTCGCACAACAACTTTGTCAACACGGCTACCAGTGACAGTGACTACATCAATTATACACACGTCCACTGACTGTAATGTAAATAAAAATGGATTGAATTAAATATTTTTGGATTTGGCAAATTCAATTCAATGTGCAGGTTAGGGGCTTACACCGATTCAAGAGTCAGCTAACCTTTGATTTTAGTCTCGTAATTTCAGATTTTCATGAGGTAGTAATTTTCAAGCGTATTATAGCTTGATTTTTTTCAGCAGATAGGCAGAACAGTACGTTTTAGACGTTTTTGTTTTACTCAACCAAACATTGAGAATTTTTGGAATGACCCTTGCGTTCTAGAGAACAAAGCGTCCAAACTCATATATCTATATCTGCTAAATCCTTTTTGTGCCGTATGGTCGTCGCGAGGCTGAATGCTGGATGGGAGTGCTGGTAGAGTTCTATTAACAAGCGCAAGTGATTTTCAGTTCTATTGATCGGTCGGGCACAGTTAGAAGAATTAAGTAGGAGCATGAATTTGAATGACAAGACAAATTAGTCAAAGCTCCTTTAATAAGTGCGTCTCTCTCGCTCTTTTCTCCCAGGCTTGTGTCTGTGCGGAGTCTGTCCATGCTGTTGCTTCGTTCCAACAACTGGAGTTTACTCACTGGAGAAGCCATCTAAAGATAATGCGAGAGAGAACGAGGGGAGATAATAATCTGGGCTCTACTTTGCCAACTTTCGTTTTATGAAAGGAGATTGGGGGGCTCATGGCATGAATGATCGGAACATTATTCCCCGAATCCCCTGAAAAGATCCTCCTTCCTGCCGAGAAAGGAGCTTAACCTTTGACGACTACTAATAATAATACCCACTTCATTAGAAAATTCACGGTGGAGCAGAGACAGAATCAATAGGAATACAAACGTTCTCAACTTCTCATCGATTAGCACACTAGACTGGGGTAGGGTAGGGCTTAGCTCGGAGATTAGCATTCCCGATTCTTGTGCACTCTTGCAGGAGAATTATCTTAGTCCATTGTGTCAGCTAATTAGCCAGGAGCATTGTATGTTTCGAATAATTAGATTATAGAACGCTACCTGGCTAATTGTTTAAATTAATCGATAAACTGTGTTCAGATAAACCGTGGTTTTTAAAAAAATTGGGACTCGGTTGACTGGTCCCTAAATACGCATACGCAGTATGGTTCTGTTTCGGTTGAAATAAATTCGCAAATAAATTCATCACAGTAATTCTATACACACATACACAATAACATGCATTCCACGATTTGGAAATCAGCGTGCCATGTGCAGGTTATGTTTGCTGTTTGCTTATGTTTTCTAATATGGTAAGTGTAACATACCGATTTGAATTTCGAATGTTTTTCTTGGGAAAATGTATGTTAAAATTGAATGGACGAACTAATACACCGTATTGTTTAAATACGTGAAATTAAAAAAAATTCTTTGAAACTTGCAGACACCCTTCGGTTTCTAAAGTTATGTGCATTCTATGTCTTTTTCCAATTTTTTTTGCTAATTTCGAATATTGACGAGAAACCTTAAAATATGATAATTTTGTTCTGAAATTAGCTCTCAAGACACGATCTACTTTTTCTAAAATAGTGAGATAAATAAATAATTTTTGGTATTTCAAATTCTGATGAGTTTAAAAAACATTTTATTGGAAATTCGACTATCCTAACGCCCAGGCTTGACTCGAAGAAACGAGTTTTGGTTTTGAGAATTTTTCCAACGCGTGCCTGTCTGGTTTGAGTAGAAAAGGGAGTGAAGTGGTGGATGCATTGTTCTGCCTAATAGGTCGGACCAGTTGATGAACTGGTGTGCGTCCTGGGCAGATGTGTGGGAAAGCAGAGTGAATTAGAGAGGTTTTGGGATTGTTCTTTGGCCTGAGAGGCGACTCACATGTTCCAGATTGTTGTAGGCGAAACAAACGAGTCTGACGAGTCCACCATCGGAGTTTTCTCGAAGTGCTTCTGCTGGCATTGTGAGGACGTCTCCCATTCGACCCCAATGATCCGTCGACTCGGATGGGAAATTGATTTCTCGGACATTACTCGCCTCAATCGCATAAATTGTCGTCACTAGGTGGTTCACAGGAAGAAAACAAGAGACGGCCATAGATAAGTAGATACTCTCCAGCTCAGTACTCACACTCATTGATTATCAATAAAGAAGAAATGGGACGTCGGGTCCCTTGGGTAAGGCAGGAGTCACCAATGTTCAAACAAAACACAAATATTCAATGACATGACTTACAACTCAATTCCCACATACGTCACGCTATATGTTACGAACAACAAGAGTATCACTATCTGTCGAGCGTTATGCGGAAATGGGGATAAACGCGTCACGTAGACTCAGGTCGTAAAATATTTAGCTTCACACATCAATCTAACTTCCACATAACGCTGAAAGCTGAAAGTAGGTTTTATATCCTAAACATGATTCTCGTCGAATCTCGTCATTTAATTAAGGTTAGAATCTTTTTTGCGTCCCTCGCCAAGTTGCTTAATAAAAATGATGAAATGATGAAAGACGGATTCTCAGATGTTCTGTTAAACTGGTTAAACCCATATTTCATCCAAGGAATAGCAGGCGACTGAGATCTGAACGGATTTGCTGGAAACCCGACTGAGCTGTTACATATCGGAAATCAAAGAGCAGACGGGACTCACGTATATTTTTTGCAGCTTTTCTGAGCGTCTTCTCCGAGCTGACCACATTGGCGAGGAGAAAGGCATTGTCTTCGAGTCCCACGAGAAGACCTGTAGCATTTGCCATTTTATCCGCATAGCTCAGATCTCTCCACGGATCCAGCTTCGTTTTATCCAATAGATTACTTCCAGCATTGAGGATGAGCTGGAGAAGTTCGGCTGCCAAGTCTTCTCGACTCACTTGGTTCGTCAAACTTCTCAACTCCTCATTTTTCCTCGAGGCAATTGTTTTCATGATTTTGACGGCTGCCGCAATATCCCCACCATACATCTGCTTCGTGCTCGTCACTTGTGCCAATTCACCCGCAAGAACCGTTGGGATTTGATCAGGTTCCAACACTCTCGCCTACACAACCAAATTGTCAATTGAAGAAAACTCGTTTAGGATTCTGTTCTACAGTTGACACAGTTTACAACTCCGCAGAGACGGCAGAAGAGGAGCCTGGTTTCCATCAGGAAGAAAGGAAACGATTATGAGGAAACCTCCCAATTACAGTCTCGTTCTACGTCTCGGTCTCATGAACAGGATTTAATGAAAACCAAACAATAAATTAACTACGACAGTAGCATGTTCCAAAATAATCCTCTGAAGAGAAACAGATCTTCACATGGCTTACATAGCACCCAATCATCGGCTCTACAAACTTTCCCTTGGTAACTAGAAGCTAAGAGCTAAAGAAGAGAGGTTGAGAGAAAAAAAAGATTTAAAGGAGACAAAGTTTTTCACTCAACTCCTTGAACCCGTTCCCACCTCTTAGGAGACTAAACGAAGACGTTAATCCTGCTCGTCTTCCCGACGTTGCATTCCAGCCTGAAGAACGTTGAAGGCATGAAATAGTTGGCTATTTATTATGCTCCACTTGAGCTCAAACTGGCTCTCGTAGTTGGAGGCGGAATGGGAGTGGATTAATATTAACACAGTGAGACGTACCTGTAAGCTGCCCAGCCATGCAGATTTGCAATCACTGAGATCAGGCGAGTCAGGGAACCACATGGGGAGATGATGGTGGTGAAGATTCTCAACACACTTCCATTTGGCCAAACCTGAAGCACCACCGGGACAGGGTTGTCGGGCAGTTACTCCAATACTCGTCCAATTCCAAAACATGCCACGTTCCAGTTTGGATTGACAGTACTCCTTCCCAATATTTCGACCTGAACATCCAAAATTGGTTCAATGATTACATCCTTCCGCCACTCTGACGAGTTTCCGTCAAATTGGCCCAATTCCATACTTGAACTCCCATTTTTCACTCAGTATTCAATTTAGAACTAGAGCTCCGTACCAGAGCGGACGTTGAGCCAGAGAGAACTCCGCTCCTCGTTTCCGTTTACACACTTAGCATTTAATTTACATTTACCCACAACAGGAAAATCGAGTAATACTTCAAACTAAACTAATATTGCACAACTCAGAAGACGACGAGATTCTCCTTCTGCATTTACATTTGAGTTGAGGCCAAATCCTCAATTTCCTTCGAATTAGCATTAGTGGGCTTATTTACCTGGCGACGGACGGAAAGCTGGAGCTCGATTGGCCTGTTCGTCTTCATGGCCTGTCCGGGACCCATGATGACTGTTCTGGGTTGGGAAGACAGGCGTGCGTTGAGTCACTTCACTCTCAGGCTGTCTGTCCGACCACTTGACGTCCATGTTGCCGAACCCAGCCTCACTCTCCTCCTGCGGTCGTTGTTCCCGATCCGCCCAATCTCTGTACGACGTCTCCGTGACCTCAGACCCTTCCGAATCCACCCAGGACTTGGGAAACTCAGACTCATACGCCCCACCGCTCTTCCCCTCATCACTATGTCAACCAGGTTTGGAATTAAACATCACCACAATGGAATTTTACAACATAGTTTGCTCGTTTTGGTGCATGCTCGTCGTTTAATGCTGCATATGCATCGGAGCAGGTTGAAACCGTGAAACCTAAAACCGCCAATTCAAAAGCAGCGCCTCAAAAAAAGCGAAATACGAATCGCGAATAGAAACTGCGTAACGAAAACCGCGAATTGTAATCGCCGAATGAAAATTTACTGTATTTGATTTGCGGTTATTGGTTTCCCGCTTTCTTGGCTAAAACCTCATGTTCTAACATTATAGTGACCAGTTTTGCTTACCGTGCATGTTGCGGCGGGAGAAGCGGACCGAGGTCCGTCCGGACGGCACTCGTGGCTGAAGTGGAAGGTGGGAGCGTGGAAGTCGTGCTGGCCGGGACGACTATGACGGATGACCTTTCAAGCTCGGCTGGACCATTTCCATGAAATCCGCTACTGCTACTCAAGTACTGCGTGGACTGATTATTCCCGCCAGCGAAGGCGATGATGTCAGGAGCTAAGGGCTCCTCACTATTGCTAATAATTCCCAACATGTCTCTGGGTGGGAAGGTAGTGCTGCTCGTGACTGCTAGCTCAGTCCCTGACTTGGATTCCAGAAAAGCGTTGGGACTGGACGGGTGGAGCCAGGGTGCCTTCACATTCTGCCGTCCGATCGTACTCCGTGGCGTAGTGGAGGTCAGTTGACTCTCTGCAACAAACGATGGACAGATGCATAAAACAAATACAACGGCTTCAATGTGCAGCTCAAGGCGAGCAACTATAACCAGGAGGCACTCATTAACAAACTACACTTTGTTGTCCAAATCAAATCCGAAAAAAACGGAACGTTCCTAATGAATTGAATTACCAACTTGCCATTCTCTCTAATTTGGACGGAGGGAATATGAACATATGGGTGGTGGCATGGCAATTAAGCATATGCACAGTAGTACAAGGAAACAAAGGAACAGTTAGTGAAAAATAACTGCTCTTAATTGTTCAGAGTGAAAATTAGAGAAAAAAGTGGTCATTGCTTCATTCATGAGGCATGTATCGTATGTAGGATGAAGCAGAGACGAAGAAGCCACGATGCCTGTAGCCAGTATTTCCGAATACAATAAATACATAGACCGACTAATTAAAATTCCTTGCAAATACGCGTCTCTTCTCTTAATGCCTTTATATAGTCTTCCACTAACAGTCGAATGACTAGTTAATAATATGGACTTCGTAGTAAATTACAAATACGACCTGGCTCCTTGGAACATTGGCTGTCTCCGATCGTGGTCATTCGATTGTCTTCATTCCGCATAATCCTGATGAGGACGACGGAGGATTTGGGAAACCGTTGACAGTGACAAGCCAACTATTAGCATATCACTGAACAACAAGTCAATCTAATAGGACAGCTGTGACAAATGGTTTACTTTGGAGAAGATTACAAGGAAAATACACACGGGTCTGCCTAAATTCCGATGCCCATATCAAGTGTTAGCAGAGCCGTAATTCTGCTTAATAAAATAATGAACGTTATTATAAGCTGGGAAGAGACCCGTTGGGCAATCCTCAAAACTTGGGAATGGACTATCCACGTTCAACTTGCATGAAAACTTTCCACATCACTGATCTTCATTACCCCAAAAAGGAGCATTTGAATTTCGCCTGTCGGCTCTACACATAGAACAGTCAAACCAGCACATCAAATAATCTGAAATGAACAGCATGGAGTTGAATTACGTAGAAAATACTCGGAAAGTAAATATTATCCTTGTTCATAAATATTTAATTCAACCCAGGAAGTGAGGCTAGGTTTATTCAGTGAGTACTTAGCAGAATTTAATCTGGATTTTTAAGGTGAACTCTTTGACGGTGCTGCTGTGCCGCTTAAGCCGTAGAAACCCTGCCGAAGTTTAACCGCCTCAACTTCCTAAATATAAAGAAGCTATAAATGTAGGAGATTAAAGGAATAGGAATGTAATTTCCGAAAAAGTCCATAAAACTTAAGTTGTATCAAATCTCATTTAATCTAAATCTACATGAAAATCAATGCTTGGAACGTATTTGGGTCTCTCCATGTGCACTTAAACCTTGGTACTTACTCAAGCCTCGACCGACGACAGAGAGCAATTTGGTGATTCACAGCGGGTTTTTTCCGCTCCACGCTATTTAATTCCAATTTCCGTGCCATTCAATCCAATTTAAAGCTTCCTGAGCTTAGTCACTTTAAATTAGTCACTAGTCCCACCACCTACCTGTCTCTACCTCTTAGCCTTCGCTTTTTATTAATCCCTTATTACCATTCCAAGATTCAATCTTCATCTGTCTATATGTAGAAACCAAATTCACTTCACAATCATTTTCATCTAAATCCATTTAAATTAATACTCCGCTTCAGGCTCACCTTTATTCTGACTACTAAAATCTGTAGACTACTCCCTCGGGAGAATTGACTAGCTAAACCCACAAATTAGAGTGGTTGTTGGCGAATCTTGCTCCAACTTTATTGTTGCATGTCCTTATGACTCTGTACAGTTTTATTTCGAACATTATTGCTAGTGGTTCAGCCAGTTTGGCTCAGGACTAAAGTGAATATGCATGTTGTTCACACAAACATATTTAAAATCACATTATCACATGGATCCTTCCCGATTTTATACTACACACACATAAAGGCAAATAAACTCCTTCAATTTGTGGCAATATTATTTTGTTGCTTTTTTGAAGGTTAGATCAATTTGCGATACGTATCGCTGAGTTTCGATTTTCTGAGGTACTTTTTTAAAATAAAATATTCAAAGCCATGTGGAATTGAATGTTATGTGTCTGTGTGGTGTTACATTTTGCACAATCATAATTTGTTTATTTTAACGGTTTAGTGTACGAATTGAAAATTTCTTGCAGAAGTATAGTGTTTTCTTTCATTTTATTTTCATACGGCCCAATGACGCACAGAGGGTCTAATTAAATACCGGAGTGCTGAATTAAAAAATAGTTGAAAAAGTCAAAACTCATCACCAATTTTTTCGTTCGAAACAAGTAATGATTTCTGATGAATTTATTTCCTGGTACTTTTGTAATCCATTTTTAGAGCTCCTGTCTGTTTAAATTCAATTTCGCTGAGCTGCTCATCAGCGAAGAGCGATTTGCATATTTTGGAATGTTTTTTTCTGGAGTGCACTGGAATTGTAACACTCTGGATCTCCAACACGGGTCAAGTCAATGTAATCTGGTTATATTCTGCATATAATTTCCATATTTCGGAGTTTAACGGCATAAATAAATGCGTATTTATCGGGCTTAGGTTTCTGCATATTTCCGCATATTTTTGCAAATAATGGAAAATAGAACGCTGTGGCTGACCAACTATGAAAATCCTGAGCCAATTTGCAAATTTACACGAAATTTTAGTGTTAAAATCCAAATTAACCAAGCTATATTGTAGTCTAACATATACAGCCTGTCTCGAAAAGGACTGACACCCCCAAATGATTTTGGCATGGCAACAAGCACTTAATACTTGCTTCGCATGTTAAGGCAGTCCGAAACAATAGCAGAAAAAGTTATTCATTGACAATCTTAATGCAATTTCTTGACAATGCAAGTAACTGTAACATATACAAAAAATGTTTTCAATGATATTTTCAAGAAAAGTAAACAAAGGGTGTCAGTCCTTTCTGAGACATGCTGTACATATGAAGGATTTTGGTTGCATTTTACTGTGTCAATCTAATAATAATTTTAAAATTGAGAATTAGATTAGATTTGACCACCTGCTGGAATTCAATTCAAGATGTCATAGCGTGGGCTCTATCTGGCGGAGGGAATTTTCAAAACCGGATAAACCACCACCACGTAAGTACCGATTTGAGTATACGGATTGTGTAACAACCATTAAACACAGTTTGAAATGTTTAGGTTGAATCTTTTTGCAATAAGTTGTGTTTCTACCGAATCGGATAACTTCTAGTGAAGTAAATCCTGCTATGACTAACAGATATTCTCATAATTAGAACTGTTGGATAGTGGATTGGTTTCCACGAACCGAAGGAAGGAAACGGAGAGAAGTGGAGCAGAGATTTGAGAGAGAGGATAACCTACTTTTTAGTTTTTGCAATTTTCGAGACTCTGTTATCTGTGAAGTAGTTGCTTTTCGCTTTTCCCCGAAGTTTGATAAAAAAAAGGCTCAATTTAGTACAAGGTAGTCCCACCACGCCCAAGTCTACAGGAGGAACTCCGTGTGATCCGTCACTGTCGAATCCTCCTCAGCGTCACACTCTATCTCTCCCCATGTCCATGACTACCCTGAATAGGAAACGATTAAAAATAACAAAAGAGCTCTTTTGTTTTCCTTTCTCAAATCCCTCTCGCTGAAACAATCAAAGTTCATGAACCAGCATGAAGAACAAGAAACTAATGGGAGGCGATCAGAAAGAAGTGGAATAGAGACTTGACCAACTTGCGTATGGCGACAATTGGGCGGGGACAATTGGGCGGGCGACAATTGGGCGGGGACAATTGGGCGGGGACAATTGGGCGGAGCGACAATTGGGCGGGCGACAATTGGGCGGGCGACAATTGGGCGGGGCGACAATTG